>LPNX010453139.1:76064-184888 GCA_001517045.1 Pseudotsuga menziesii
AGATAGACATAAGACATCTAATTTATTAACTTGATGGAGTAAAAACTAACCACTCAAAAATAATATTTTTATAACTCCAATACTTGAATGGAATTGTAGAGCTAGCGCATTTATTTAAAATAACTAGAAGTAATATAGAGGTGCCTATCCTCATGGAGATAAGCAACCTTGATCCATATCATAGCTTCTAAAACTAGGGTTCCCTTTGTCCTTTTTTCCCTAACATTCTAACCATACGCCATAATGATATTTTCGAGAATAGTTCTATATAATTTTGTTAGAAGAGGACTAGCAATTATTTTTTCCACCACTTATAAAATAGAAACAATGAGGCTTTGAGTCCATGGTTTAGGGAAATCTTGCATGACTCCCATATTGAAAAAGTAATTGTGATTGCAAGGGATATGATAGAGCCTCTAATTTTTAGGATTTCTACTTGACAGCCTTCGAAATCCTTAGCTTTCCCTTTTACTATACATTTAACCCCAAACACAATTTCCTCTAAAATAAAAACCTCTTTCTTTGCAATAAGGATTTGAATAGTGCTAGAAATATTAAGGTATTCATAAACATTTTTAAATCGCTCATAAATATCGTATTATTTTCTTTAGTTTTTTGAGTTATAATTTACCTACACAAAATTTTAAGTTATAATTTGCCTACACAAATTTTTAGGATCAAATTTGGATTTTGGTGTAAAACAATTTTGATTTCTATTTATGTACTCTTTCTCGTTATCTAACTATTTATCTAGACACCTTAAAATATTTGTCATAATAAAGGTTAGGTATTTTCTTTTCTTTTAATACAAAGTTTTAAAAGGGAACTTGTTTATAACTTTATGCAAGTTAAGAGCGTTGTTGTAAATTCGCGATAGGTTCGTTGGAGATTTAATTCTCTTTTGAATCCTTTAATAAAATGATAGGTTCCTTGGAGATTTAATTCTCTTTTGAATCCTTTAATAAAATGATAGGTTCCTTGGAGATTTAATTCTTTTTTGAATCCTTTAATAAAATGCATGATAATGTTTAAAGCTAGTAATAAGGTTTTATAATTATTTAGAATATTAAAATTAATAATTTGGTTGTATTACATATAACATATTTTATCACATTATTACAAAGCTTTTAAATACAAGTCAAAATTGTATTTTGCGCATTAGCTTTTAATACCTAAAACTTTTTCACCTAAATCTTTAAAGCTTTTTTTACACATAAAAGATAAATCCACGTTCCAATCTAACGATAGTGGATTAGAGCTATAAATGTTTCTTAGGGTTATAGATTGATTACTTACTCTACCATTAAAATTTAATGACAAAGTTCAGTGGCAAGAGAATATTACCTTCACTTCTTAGATTATAAATATCATGTTTTAAGGCATTTCTTAGATTAGAAATGTCACTCTTTAAGACATTACAAATGTAATTTTCATTTAAATTGTGTTATAAAAAAATAAATTTATAACAAAAAATAAATTTATAACAAAAAAATAAATTGTTAAATAATTTTTTATTTAAGTATCTACCCATAAATATGGTTAGAAAGGTCTTTCTTAAAAAACTTGATATAAGACTATATAATCCATCATGAATAAAAGAGAATAGTATAATTCTTAAAATATTACCGTTTGATATTAAATTGTATTTAATTTATTTAATGTGTATATTTCTTTTTAAATATCAACGTTTATATATGATTGCATCTAATTTATTTAATGTGTATTTTGTTTGTTTGTAGTATGAGTGTTATTATAGAAAGGTATATGAATAATGGAAGGCATGGCAAAAGAGGTGTCTCTCTTGTGCAAAATGACGAGGTAAGTTTTCCGACCTTGTATTAAGCATACAAAATGTCAATCGTTAAAATGATGGTGAGAAATAATAATAAAAATAATATTTTCAATTAGTTGAGTTTTACAAATATTTTCTTTCATGATATATATATATATTTTAATGAGTCACTATATTTTGTTTGTTTATCTATTAAATATATTTGAAAAAATACAAACATGCTCAATCGTGAGTAGTTCCCAAAGAGACTGCACCATGCTCTAAAAAAATATGTATATGTTTGGTGTTATGTCCTTCCACCATGAAAAATTGTTCTTAATTGGTAATTTAAAATTATAACTTGATAGAGACAAAGACCTATGAGGTTTGATTCAAAATAATGATTAAAATATGAAATAAATTGGAAAAAAAGATTTTGAAGAATTAATAATAAAATAGTACAACTTGAGTGAGCATTATGTTTAAGAGTATGTGTTTCCTCTTAGGAGGTCACACATTTACATTCAGAAGGGGGTCGGGTATGTAACCTTTGTAGACTTTAGTAGTCAAATTCTTGAGTGGAGGGGTCACTTGTCGTATAAACAAAGGGGTTCCATATACCAACTTGGTGTCTGGCTAGGTTGAGACCTTAAAAAAAAGAAAGAACAAGAAGAATATGTTCTAGGCACAAGAGCAAATAACATAAAACAATACCAAATTACTCTTAAAAAAAGACAACAATATCAGGGTAAAAGTGAACCACTAGGTTATTCATTTGGCATTTTATTTATACATGAAATACTTAGTTGTTTAACCATTGATCAAAATTGACTAAAGCATTGTACATGGTGGAAGTTGTTTAGTGTTAGGATTAAATATATAGGGCTACATAATAAATAGAACTAATAAGAAGAGAAACTACTAGCATCAATGAATTGACTCAATCACATGTCTTAATTCCTCTTTGTTTACATGAAAAACATCATTACTTTCCTCCCAATTTACAAAATGTTGCGCAATCTAATGAACTAAACTAGCATTAACAATATGTTGTGTCATGTATATAGAGGCATAATTTTTGTCAAAAAGATAGAATGGGTTGTCATTATTCCTTGCTTGTCATGAGGAAGTTGAACCCTTGTTTGAACCTATCAGAAAATATTTTCTATTGACTTCATCCATTAGTTGGTCTCGACGTGGCTAGTGCCCACATAAAGGTTCAACTCCCCCACTAGACTTTTCACATGATTGGTTTGTGTTCCAACTTTGTCTATCTCCTGCACATTCCCTCTATGGCACATACCATAGCATTGCAATGTGTTTGCATAGTGCTTGTGGTTGTTGCCAAATTATTTCTACGTCATAGTGAGCCTTGTCATACTCTCACTTTGATTGTGCAATATCATGATATACAATACTAGTGAGGAATTGTAAAAGGGTTTGAAGCCTAAGAATTAGAAGAGGGAAGCATGGCATCCTTCTTAAGCCCCAAATCATCCACCAACTTGACAAGTTCATTGTTGTGAATATTGTTATGAAGTTGAACAATAAAGTGAGGAATTGTGAAAGGGTTGGGAGCCTAAGAATATTGCTATGAAGTTGTATATGTAGTGGTGATGAGGAGAAAGATGTGATGTTGGGATGTGCTATGGTAAATGAGGGTACCCATGAAGATGCTGGAGTAGAGGGGGAACTGAACACTATCATAGGAATGGAAGATGATGGAGCAGAGGGAAATTTGAATGATATCATTGAAATGGGAAGACTATGAGAAGACAATGTACAAAATCATATGTAAAGGGAATGGGAGTAGAAATAGGGTTAATGATGAACATGCGTGTAGAAATTATGTGAGGAGGAACATATTTAGAACAAGTCAAAAAGGAAAGGAATGGGAAATCCGAAGGGACTCAAAAAGAGGTGAAACAATTATGACTTTAAAGGGAGAATAGGTGGGTGCTATGGGGGTGGCCTTGAACATAGGGGCACAACTACGACGTTTAAGTGGTGATCATGCAAAAGGATTTCAAAGAGGTGGTTAATATATACAACAAGAACTTAGGCTCTCTGCGTATGTAAATCTCACAAAGATGAGTAGAAATCTAGCAATTGTAGTTGGGAACATAGTTATGAAATTATGTCGAATTTGGCAATTAAGTACGGAAATTTGGTTTGTTAAAAAAATTATTTGGATCAATTTGGTTCGCTTGTTAAGATAGCTCATTTTAATAGTTAAGATAGTTGGTTAGGGAAACTATCATTGTAGGTTTCTGGAGTGTCGACAATATTGTGCAGACTGGGCTTCATTCCGTCAGATTGGAGGTTAGCAAAGAGTGGAGTGTAAGGTTTATCGTTACACCAAAACATGCAGATGTTGGCAAACTTTCCAAACCAAGCACACACAGTTAGTCCAGAGGTGCGGTGGTTATTCCAACACTATTCCAACATCCCCTCTCTGACGTAACTCGTGAATTGAACTTGGAACATTTCTATGATACGATGTAAGGTTTGTCATTACATCGAAACCAGTAGATATTGGTAAAATTTTCAAACCAAGCACACAGGGTTAGTCCCATGATCCTAGTGTGGTGGTTAGTCCAAAAGATAATCCAAAAGGTGCAGTGGTTATTCCAACACTACTCCAATAGGAAGCATCCAAAGGAATTGATGGAAGAGTATCACATGTTTTTACTATGTAAGTTCATTTTTTTTGTCTTCCCATCCTTTTATGTTTATATTCAATAACTGAGACTCATCTTGCTCGAATTGAAACCCCACAGTACTGCTTCCTCTTTTCGGCCGCTAGGTGTTTCAATGTTTCAATCTTAGTAAGAGGTGTTCTTTGATTCTTTCCTAGGTATTCTACTCCTGGAAAACTATAGCAATCTATCCTCGTTGCTTGAACATCACAACTTTTGAAGCTTCTACACCATACACTACTCACTAACGCATTCGTTTTTTTTATTGGACATCTGCCAAGCTCTGTGGGAATGTATGTGAAAATGTTTTAAGCCTATTAAAAATAAAAATAAATTAGTTAGAAATTTTCTTGTTTTTTCTGCACCTTATGGAATTCGAATTAGAACTCGAACTCAAAATTGGTAATTCTTATGGACTTCAAGTTGTAAAGTGAACTCGAACTTAAACTTGGTAACTCTTATGGAATTAGAACTCGAACTCAAACTTGGTAACTAAGGTTAGAAATATTGGTACAATTATGGACTTCAAATTGTAAATCGAACTTGAACTTAAACTTGGTAACTCTTATGGAATTATAACTCGAACTCAAACTTGGTGACTAAGGTTAGAAACATTGGTACAATTATGGACTTCAAATTGTAAATCGAACTTGAACTTGGTAACTCTTATGGAATTAGAACTCAAACTCAAACTTGGTAACTAAGGTTAGAAAGATTGGTACAATTATGGACTTCAAATTGTAAATCGAACTCGAACTTAAACTTGGTAACTCTTATGGAATTAGAACTCGAACTCAAACTTGGTAACTAAGGTTAGAAAGATTGGTACAATTATGGACTTCAAATTGTAAGTCAAACTCGAACTTAAACTTGGTAACTCTTATGGAATTAGAACTCGAACTCAAACTTGGTAACTCTTATGGAATTAGAACTCGAACTCAAACTTGGTAACTAAGGTTAGAAACATTGGTACAATTATGGACTTCAAATTGTAAATCGAACTTGAACTTGGTAACTCTTATGGAATTAGAACTCGAACTCAAACTCAAACTTGGTAACTAAGGTTAGAAAGATTGGTACAATTATGGACTTCAAATTGTAAATCGAACTCGAACTTAAAGTTGGTAACTCTTATGGAATTAGAACTCGAACTCAAACTTGGTAACTAAGGTTAGAAAGATTGGCCATTTGTACCATGGGTAAAATACCGACCAAAGGGAGGGCACTACGGACAAAGTCATGGAACATATCCATGGAGTATGAGTATGAGAGGGCGAAACTTGTTATAAGAAATTCAAGAAGCTCTGGCATGTAAGGGATTAGGCTTTGAAACAAAGCAGAAAAGAGGCAGAGGATGTAACAGGCAGAAACATTGGCACTTCCTCGGTGTAGTGTGATTGATTAATAGTTGTTTTCATGGAAAACATAGAGATACCAACCGTCAATTCACCAAGATACCAAATTCCTTCTCCTTTAAATCATGGTCATCTTTACAAATAATATGCTGACATGATCAAGAAAACTCCAATGGAAGTGGTTGAATATCACTTGGTAGAAGCCTTCGAAGTAAGTGCGGTAAAATTTAGGGTGCACAGGAACCTCAAAATATCTGTTTAGATGGAGGCAATCTTGGTGGACGCTCCAGCGTATGTACCAACTTACCGCATATAACAGCAAGTATTCAATGTTTTTTTATAAGGTTAGTATTCAATGCTTCATAAATTTATATGTATCTTTACAAATGTATTTATATGTATTGAAAATACGAGATATGTAGTTATATATATAATTAAAATATTGAATTTATAATTAATAAATATATATAGAATGATAGTCTTTATATTTTAGAGTTTTTGGGATGGATTATTATCTATGTTTTTCATCTATAAATGAAAATGAGAAAAATGTATGGTTTACATTGATTTTATGGGCGGTCCTCCAAAATTCATAATTAACAATTTCAAAAAAATAAAAAATAACTTAATTAACATATAATAAGCACAGTCCTTGATAATTGAAAAAAGTAAACTTCATCTTCAACCTAGTAATCAAAACTCAAATCATGATGATACAATTATTAGATTGTTAGATACAACTATTACCTTAAGTCCAATGATTCTACAACTATTATCTTAACTTCAACTCTAATTGCAGTTATACTAGATAACTATTAGATTAACTCCAATCGTGATACAACTATTACATTTAATTTAGATGAACCTGGTAATAAAAAACCATTAGATGAATGTGAAGTTGACCTTCATTGCAGTGAAACCATGCATTTCCCAATAAGATTTACATTTGGTAGTGTAGCATCTTGAGAACAATCAGTTAGGTAAAGTGTTCCAAGGGTGATATGCTCAATGCAATCTATAAATATGAATAAGAATGAGTTAATGTTTTCAAATGTTTTTGTTTCCATCAAAATTTGATGAGCACACATGAGTCTATAACTTTTATTAAATTGTGTATTTCTAATTTATTATAAATCTATGTATTAGTAATGTTGAAAAACATGTACACATTCTTTAAGAAAAAAAATATTATTAATGTGTCAAATATATTTCTCTCTACTTAACATATTAATCTAATTGTTGCTAGTTTAATATATATGGCATTCATTTTCTTTTATATAAAATACATTGAATATTACCTTAATATAAAGTTAAAAAAACATTAAATATATATATGTGAATGTAAGTTGGCTGCACTGAAAGACTATGCTCCCCATAAATTTGTGTATGAAAAAGCTGGAGTTACCAGCTTAGTGAGCCAGAGAAATTGTTTAAAGAAAGCACTAAAGGAGTATGCTTCATAGAAATGTGTGTATTGAAAAGATGGATTTACAAGCTAAGTGAGCCAGTAAGATTGTGCAAAGAAATTTTGTTGCATAGAGCTGTTAGGGCAGAGATATGAATGCTGGTGTAAACAAATTTGCCAACTAAGATGGAATTATTGTAGTTAGGTAGGGAAGACCATGATTTGTAAAACGTTGGTTGTTGATTTGATTACCAAGGAGGAGCGCCGTCATGGATTCATAACTCAAACGGTGAGGATTGTTGCTAAACCAAAGATGGTTACTGTTGTTGTTATTTACCTAGTGGGGTTTGAAATGCTTGGCAGATCATGGGATTTAAAAAATGAAACAATATCGTATTATTAGTTGATATTTTATTTATATAAAAAAATCACTTAGTTAGTTGATATTTTATTTATAAAAAAAAAATATAGTTATTTTGAAAATTTTAAAATCTATGTAAAAGCAGAAACATATATAGATTTTATAACAAAATAAAAGGAACAATAATGATATATATATAGAAATTTATTTGAAATATTTTTAAAAAGAATAAAAGACCAAAGTTAAAGTGTCACATTTATCTTCATTAGATCATTCACAATATAAACTTTAGGCATTCCACATAATCTAAAGCCCTAATCGATTAACCTAAATTAGGGAACAACCTTAATACATTAACCTAAGTAAGGTTACATCTAGGCCATAAACCATCGGTTAAAAGGACCCAAAGACATGAAAAACAAACCCTAAAGATAACACATCTTCAATGGGCATATCCCTCATGCAAAGAATATAATATATCTCCAACACTTTTATCCACCTATCAAATTGACTAAGTAAAAGTACACAATGGAAGTTGTTTAATGCTAGACATTACTCTATGACTACATAATAAAGTAGAGTCATAATAACTAGAGCTAGTAAAAAGGGTTACTGCAATAATAAATGCAATTTACTCAACCACATGATCTTGAGACATATCAACCATTTGAATAAACCACATGATCTTGAGACATAGCAACCAAAGATCATTTCTAAGAGATTCAATCCACATCTATTACATTGGAAGATTAACCTGTCTATTCTAAGCTCAAGCTGCACTTTTAGAGTAGATGCTTTGATACCAACCACTTGCACTTCTTCTTTAGATTCCCTCCTTGCTCCTTGTATAACTTCCCTTTCCTTTTCCTATTCTTAAGACTTGTTGTCTTATTATTTAGTTTGCTTAAACCCTCATTATCTTCATTCCCTATTCCTCCACTGCATAAGCTATGAGCTATTTTATGTTTCAGTATGGGTGTACTATTTTGGAGTATTTGGTATCTTTACTTTTGAAATAAAATTATTAGAGATCTAAGGTACAATTTATTCATCAATATTTGCACGTGGTGTGAAGCAACATCTCACCCTTACCCTATTTCCATGGATTCCACCTCATTTTTAACAACAACATGTGAAACCTTCTTCCTACTTCGAAAGGACCATTCCCCTATTGGTTTGTCTCTTTACATTTATTGAACCAGCCTCATGGAGTTCCATGCCAAGATTTCATGGAAATAATCACATTGCATGCCTTCTTAGAATTGGCTTTTGAATTGCCTATCATTTTCAGGTTCATAAAACATGGTTGCATTCATAATTGCTAAAGTAAATACTAATCCTTCAACATTAATAACTTATTGATAACTTATATTTATTTTACATATATAATTGTTGAAGTAAATATTAATGCCGCCGTGTTGTTACATAAACAAGAGCCACGAGGTTCATAAAACATGGTTGCATTCATAATTGCTAAAGTAAATACTAATCTTGGAGCATTAATACCTTATATGGCTTTTACATAAATAATTGTTAAATTAAATATTAATGCCATCGTGTTGTTACATTAATAAGAGCCATGAGGTGGCAATGTCTCCAACATTGCCATTTACTCTATTTGTGGATAGTTGTTAGCAATAGTTATTTGCAGGAAGTGATTTTAGCAATGGCTATTGGCCTTTGATTTTATTATGTATTATCACCTTGACATTAACATTAAGCATTGCTTTCAAAATACATTATATACATATTGTGAATATTTTTAAAGCACATGGTTTCCAACATTTATATATAGTTATGAAAAGATTTATAGAATTAGCAACTCTTGTATTTAAATAGAGACATTGAATGACATGTACAATGTTGTAAAGTGACTCCTATTAAATATGGAATTTCAAATTGCATGCACAATGCTGCTATAAAGTAACTCTTGTTAAATATGATGCTACTATGTAAAAAAATTAAATAACCGATGATTTGAAAGATGAACAAAGTTATAAATACATGTTCTTTAAAAAATAAAATTTCCCATGATTTGAAAGATGAATAAAGGCTATACAAAGCGAACAAAATAATTAAAAAATGAATGAATGCATAACTCAATGTTTGCTAGATGCATGTGTTAAAATGATACAAAATGAAAAACATTATTTTCTTCCTTTTTATAGTAATTGCAGGGCTAAAGCAATCCTCATGCAGAACAATATATGTAAACGCTACGACCTTCTCCTCCTATGTGTGTTTCCATGTCTGGTTTACATCGAGAAGAAAAGAACAAGAAAAGTAAACAACATGCCCTGGGGCCGTTAAAATGATTATCAAGTCTATACAATGACCATACACTACAAACACACGACGAGACTCACACAAAAAAAACTATCAATTTTTGAGAAATGTTTTTCATATATTTAGATTAAACTAGTATCTTCCCATTTCTTTAGATTTGGGAATTCTCAGGTAAAGGTCATAGAGGTTAATGTCACACAACAATGTTAAGAAATTTCCAAAATTCATCAAATCAAACTTTATGTTGATGTCTGGGGATCGACAACTCTGAGATGGTTAACTTGAGTTACCGCTCAGTCATAAAAAATTTCTTTTCGAGACTCGACCTCTTTTAAATCGCCGGATAAATCTTTGACCAAAACTTCGACAAGTCGAACTTCGATAAGTACTTCAACCAAAATACTTCAACAAGTTTTTACTGTGACCGACAATTCTTCAACATACCACTTTTGGTCGAGACACTTTTACGGACTTTCAACCTGACACCTTTTTACCTCGACAAACACTTACTCGACTTTGACCACACTTACTTGACTTCGACCAGTTTTTACTTCGACCACACTTTTAGTCGAACTTTTATAAAATAGATTTCTTAGTCTAAGGACTTATAATATGAAAAACACTTTTCATCAACTGGTAACTTGGGGTAAACTTCGACACAACTATAATTCGACAGACTTACAATTTCATATAACCAAATATTAAGTAAGACTTGTGTCGACCACTCTATGGATAAAAACTCAAACTTTTACACGATGAAATATTTATGGATTCTTTGTGTCTTTCACTAAACGGTAAATCTAAACAAAATTTATGTAAGTAATTCTGGAGAAGATGTATAGATAAATAAAAAATGCATTCAAACATAAAATATGGATTTATATATCGTGCCTTGTCGCGACATAAAAAAGAACTATTTCCACAAATACAAACTTGGAAATTTACAAGGATGTTTCACCTTTTACAGAGCATTGACCCTCAACACTTTCCAACACACAGAGCTTGGGATCTTGAATCTTCTCTTCTCTATTGTCTTTTTTCACTCTTTGATTTACAATCTTCTTCTTCTATATATAGACATACTAAAATTGCTTCTCTGTGAAGCTACCGACTTAACATTAAAGACTGTAATAACTATCTACCTAGAAACTTCTCTTCAGAAATTTAATTCGACTGGTTTATATATGAGAGACATGAACTCTTCATTTTGTTAGAGAGACTAACAGAAGCTGGCATGCTACAAACTATGGAAGAGTTAGCTGAGATATGATATGGATCTGTGACTAATTAATATTTCCAACACTCCCCCTTAATTATGAGCAGATGGATATCTTTAAACAAAAAATTTACAAAATATTTTAGAGTTGAAACTTGCTCTGTTCATGACATAATTCACTCTGTAGAAATTGACATTCCAAGCTAACTTTGCAGATAGTGGAATGTAACATTTTCCAATGGTTTTGTAAAGATGTTTGCAAGCTGATCTTCAAGCCTGCAAAATTTTAAACAAATTTCTTTGTTGATCACTAATTCTCTTATGAAATGAAACCTTGTGTCAATTTGTTTGGTTCTCTTATGAAACACATTGTTCTTAGAAAATGTAATGGTTGAACTATTGTCGTAGAACATGGTTGTTGGTTCTTGTTGGTTCTGCGACAGGTCTTTTAAAATTCTCCGCACCCATACAACTTGGCATGGAGCCCTTGTAGCTGCAACATACTATGCTTCTGCTGATGCCAAAGTTACAATGGGTTGTTTCTTTGAAGCCCACGACACAACACGTGTACCAAAATAAAATGTATACCCAGATGTGTTTTTCCTGTCATCTGTGCTTCCTCCATTGTCACTATTAGTGTATCCAATGAGTTTACAACTTTCTGAGGTTTAATACATTATACCAAGATCCTTTGTGCCACTTACATACCTCATAATTAATTTACGATCTTGCCAATGAGAGTCTTTTGGTTACTCCATGAATCTTGAGACCAGACTTACTCTACACATTATGTATGGTCTTGTCACAGTTAAATACATAAGGATGTCAACCATCCTTTTAAACAGTGTAGGATCTACAGTTGATCCATCATCATCCTTGCTCAATTTTAAACCTGTTATTACTAGTGTTGGGGATACCTTGCAATTAGAAGTATTAAATATTTTCAAAAATGCACTTGCATACTTTGTATGTGATATAAAAATACCACTTTCAGACTGTTGGACTTCAATGCCCAGAAAAAAATTCATAAGCCCGAAATCAGTCATTTCAAATTCACTTTCCACGACTGCTTTAAAATCCTTTATGCCAAAATCACCAGTAAATATTAAATCATATACATATAGGCAAACAATTAACATGTTACCTTGCTCATTAACTTTGGTGTATAGAGTCGATTCACTTTCACTTCTGTGAAATCCATTTTGGGTGAGATAGGAATCAATGTGACTGTACCAAGATCTAGGAGCTTGCTTCAAACCATAGAGTGCCTTTTTCAGCTTGTACACTTTGTGCTCTTGACCTAGAACTCAATAGCCATGTGGTTGTTCCACATACACTTCCTCCTCTAGATATCCATTCATAAATGTTAATTTAACATCCATTTGATAAATAGTCCATTTGTTTTTTGCAGCAATGGCCAAAACTGTTTTGACTGTATCCATGCGTGCGATAGGTGCAAAAGTTTCATTCAAGTCTATGCGAGGCTATTGTGTGAACCCTCTTGCGACCATTCTTTCTTTGTGCTTCTGCACATTCCCATCATCATCTTGCTTGGTCTTGTAAATATATTTGACACTGATTACATCTTTATATTTTGGTACATATACCAACTTTCATGTTTGATTCTTCTCAATGCACTCTATTTCTTCATCCATGGCTTGTTCCCATACTTCTTCTTCAACCGCTTACTCAAATGTTAGTGGATCATGTTTTTGAGAAAATAATGCAAAGAGAGAGAATGAAGTTGGTGTACCAGCTTCATATATTTCACGCAATCTTCTTATCTTCACTAGATCTGTCGATGTCGACCTCGACAAAATGCTTAAAGGAGTCTGTTGTCCTCTTGGTGTGCTTGTCGGCGTAACTTCATTTGTGACTTGTGTCGACATTTTTTATGTTGAACCATGCCATGGTGTCATGGGAGTCGATGATGCTGCGACATTTTGACTTACATGTGGTGTTTGAACCACTTCCTCCTCTATGTCATCATGGTCAACATTCCACACAATCTTGACATTCTTATTGACGGTTCCATCCCATGATTCATTCTCGAAAAATTAAACATCTCGATTGATGATTACTTTTCTTGCGACAAGATCATACAACTTGTATGCTTTTGTGTCTTCAGAGTAACCAAAAAAAATACATTTATGTCCCTTGTTGTCTAGTTTCTTTCTCAACTCATCTGGAACATGAGCATATGCGCACAACAAAAAACTTTTAAATGAGAAACATTGTGATTCATACTTGTCCATGCTTCTTGAGGAACTTTGTTCTTCACACTCTTTTTTAGACACCAGTTCATATTATATACAACAGTTGTGACTAGTTGTGACTTCTTCATCCCAATATTCATTTGGAAAATGCTTGGCTTCCATCATGTTGCATGTCATCTCCATAATATTTTTTTCTTTCCTTCTGCGACACCGTTCTGTTGAGGTGTATACCGTGTAATGAATTGCTTGTGTATGCCATGGGTCTTGAAAAAATTTAGGAATTCATTCAAAACATATTCAACACTTCTATCTGTCCTTTATTTTGATACGGTGTCCATTTCAGTTCTCCATGAGTGCCTTGAACTGCCGAAAAAAACTAAATGCATCATATTTAGGTTTTAGAAAATATACCCATGTTTTTCTTGAGTAGTCATCAATAAAGGTAAGGAAATAATTGCAGCCACCCACAGATGATGTCTGCATTGGACCACAAATATCAGAGTGCACAATATCAAGTGGTGTGCGTGCTCTGTATGACTTTTCGACTGGAAAAATCTCTCTATGTTGATTGCCAAAAATGTAGCCTTCACAAACTCTCTCTAGTTTGTCGATCAATGGAAATCCTTTTACCATATTCTTTGTGTGCAGTAGCTTCATCCCACTAAAATTCATATGTCCAAATCTGAAATGCCACAGCCAGGACTCATCCTGAACTTCTGTTTGAAATGCAGCTTGAAAATCAATGCTATTATTTTCTTTCTTGTCAAAGTGATTGTGTACTTCCTTGCTTTCTGCCTTGAATGCAACTCCTGTATTTGTCTTTCCTTTTATGTCTGGAATTATCCTCAAAGGAAACAAGTGATTGGTACTTTTGCTATCATCTGGTTGCTTAGACACTTGTCTTCAATCTCACATTGATTATCTTCTATCCAATGCTCAACAAATTGTGTTCCAATCCTTCAACATGATAAACATCGGGCATGTTCTTTCGCTCCCCATATTTGGTTAGAATACCAACAGTACCTTTTCCCAAAACAATGACTTGGACATTATTTCCAAGTGTGACATCAGTTTGAAATTATTTATCTAGGCTGTAAAACAAACTTGAATTACTAGTCATGTGATTACTACATCCTGAATCTAAAAACCACATGTCATGTGAAATTTCTTGGACAACATTACATTCAAGTGGGGATTCACATGAAAACAACATTGTGCTCGACGAAGTGTTGGTGTTGGTCGACTTGTTTTGGCTTTTCCTTCCTCGGTAATATTGTTTCTTCCTGCGTTCATATGTATAATGACCAAATTTCTTGCAGTAATGAGATTGAATTTTAGACTTATCAAACATGTGACCACTTGGCTGACTGGGGTTTTGATTTTTTCCTTTAATAGTGACATTTGCAGGACTGCTGCTGTGTCCTCCTTTGGAAAAAAATATTCCTCTGCCTCTAGAGTTAAATCTCCCCTTGCCTCTTCCACGGCTTATAGATGGCTGCGTTGCAAATGCCCCTTCTAATGATGTATTTGATCTGTTGATTCTATGTTCATGATTGATGAGTGGTAACTCATCCATGGTAAAATCTGACATGTCTTTGTTTTCTTCCAAGGTCACAACCAAGAATTCAAATTTATGGGGAAGGATTCTAAGAACTTTTTAAACAACTCTTCTATCTTCTATATTATCTCCATGAGATTTCAATTGATTTATCAGATCAAAAACTTGAGTGTAGAATGAGTCTACTGACTCTTTGTCTTTCGTTGACAGAGATTCAAAATCTATTCTAAGAATTTGCAACCTAGAAGTCTTTACCTTGTCCAAGCCTTGATAGGCAGTTCCCAATGTATCCCATGCCTGCTTAGTGGTATTTGTTGCTGCTACTCTTGGGAGTATGCTTTCATGCATGGCTTGGTGTATATAGAACGGAGCCTTTCCATATTTCTTCCTTTGTTCTCTTCAGGGAATCGTTCTCAGCTTGCGTGAGATTAATATATGTTGTTTGATCTGCTGGTTCTATATATCCATTTTGGACTATTTACCATACATATTGTCCTCTGAACAAAGCCTTCATTGTTATAGACCAGTATTCATAATTCTTTCCAGTGAAAATTGGAGTTTACAAACTTGACATGTGTGCACCAGAAGTGGAAGCCATATTTTTAATTTTCCATTTTTTTAGACAAGGTTTCTTTCCTAAACCTCTCTTTGATACTAGATCTGGGGTCGACAACTCTGATACGGTTAACTTGAGTTACCGTTTAGTCATAAAAACAATATTTTTGAGACTCGACCTCTTTTTACTCGTTGGGTAAATCTTCGACCAAAACTTAGATAGGTTGAACTTCAACAAGTACTTTGACCAAAATAATTCAAGAAGTTTTTACTTTAACCGACAAGACTTCAACATACCACTTTTGGTCGAGACACTTTTACGGACTTTCGGCCCGACACATTTTTACCTCGAAAAACACTTACTCGACTTCGACCACACTTACTTGACTTCCACCGGTTTGTGACTTCGACCACACTTGTAGTTGAACTTTTTTAAAAGAGATTTCTTAGTCTAAAGATTTATAATATGAAAAGCAATTTTCATCGACTGGTAACTTGAGGTAAAATTTGACACAACTATAATTCAATAGACTTACAATATCATATAATCAAATATTAAGTAAGACTTGTGTCGACCACTCTGCGGATACAACCTCAAACTTTTACATGGTGAAATATTTATGAATTCTTTGTGTCTTTCACTAAACGGTAAATGTAAACAACATTTATGCAAGTAATTATGGAGAAGATGTGCGGCTAAATGAAACATGCATTTAATCATAAACTATGGATTTATATATCTTGTCTTGTCGCGACATAACAAAGATTGCCACAAATACAAACTTGGAAATATGCAAGGATGTTTCACCTTTTACATAACTCCGGCTCTCAACAATTTCCGAGGCAGATCTTGGGCTCTTGAATCTCCTCTTCTCTATTGTATTTTTTCACTCTTTGATTTACAATATTCTTCTTCTATATATAGACAGACTAAAATTGCTTCTCTGTGAAGCTACCGACTTAACATTAAAGACTGTAATAACTATCTACCTATAAACTTATCTTCAAAAATTTAATTCGAGTGGTTTATATATGATAAACATGAACTATTAATTGTATCATAAAGTGATAGAAACTAACCTACTATAGACTATGACAAATCCCATTGAGATCTGATATGAATCTACGATTAATTAATATTTCTAAACATGTTGGAAATGAATTTCTTGTAAGGAAACAATATGCATCGGGCTAGGGCCTTAGCATCCGGTATGTACATGCAAAAAATTAGCTGCTTCATGTCCATCTCATTGGCTATCATGGGCATCGACCCATCATCCCATTAATCTATGCGGATATATGGGTATAAATATCGATGTAGTTTCCCATCAACCTTCAATGTTGTACATGCCTTCTTCTGTTAAAATGCCAAAACCTTGAATGCCCACTCATTTCTCTCTTATCTCTTGTTTCATTGGTGCCGATCGAAGTCCAGTTGTTTAGCAAGCACGTATGGCGCTCACCCACTCTCTCTTGAATATTCTTGACGCTCACCTTCTCTCTCTCGAATATTCTTGACAGATACATCCTTCACGATTTAGGCGTAAATCAACAATACATAGTTTTTTAAATTCATACATGTTGATAAGATTAAGTGGAATTTGTTCTCTTTTTAAATATATTTTGATGTATATATAGGAAGATAATTTGCGTGATTATAAGTTGGGTTCATGTAAAAGCTATGATTTGGAGTGTAATTTTTTTTCTGAAGAAAAAATCTAATCCTTGATATTCATATTGAATCAAAGGAAACAGTTACATATCCAGATGATCATTCATAAAATCGTCCCAATTCAAGGACATCATCAGTCCACACTGCAAGAAATGACAAAACGTAAACAACCCACAAAACTCCAAGCTGCTGATTCAAGTAGAACAAAAAAAACTGGGTCTAAGAGATACTGTAGCAAGTGAGCGAAATGACATTTTTCCCCTGAGGACATCAGACACGCCTATAGAGAGCACAAGATGAACCCAAACAACTTATCCAAGGAGGATCTTAAGGGATGGCTAAATCAAGTGGAGAGACACTTCCATCTAATAAGTAAATAGTGCCACACATCAACTGATAAAAAAAGAGACAAAGCTCTAGCACAGAGCTCTAAAAGAGCTGTAAATTACCTCCCCCGATATTATCATCTTCATAGGGTTCCATGAAGGTAAAGTGGCCAGTGGCCAACTTGAGTGCCTCCTTGGATAAGACATCTGCCCTCATGTTGTGCTCTCTGTATACATGCTGAAAGTCCAGATAGTGAAAAGAGTCTTTAAGCTTAGAGATATTGTCACACCAGTATCCCAAGTCCAAGGAAGACAGAGCTGCCTTGTTTTTATCCCAATTGATCACAACTGAGGAGTCTCCAAAGATATGGAGGGATGGAATACCAATAGCTTCAACAAAATGGAGCAAGACCCAAAGTGCCAGCAATTCTTCCTTGGTGTTAGTGTTGTGTCCACAGCCCAACTTCAGACTGAAAGTATGTACAAGACTGATGGCCAGATGAATGCCAACTCCCCCAATCAAACACACTGCTGCAACATCAAAAAATTCACAAGGATACTTTAGAACTGGTTCAGGACCCACCTTTCTCACTTTTTTAGTTTTACCAACGATGAGATAAGAATTCAGGAGTGACAAGGAATGTTGACAGGTCGAAGAGGAGACACCATTCTTGTTCTCAAATATGGTGAGATTTCTAGTGTTCCATATACCCCAAATGATAAACAAGGGCAAATGAGAGTTCACCATATCACAACGAAAACAATTTTCAAGGTTTTGCAGGAGTGAATAGTTTTTCCACGGAATCACCTGTCCTAGTCTTTTGCTAAACCAATCCATGATGTTCAGAGTGAAGGGACAATCCATGAAAAGATGACTGGCCGATTCCTCCTCGTGCAAGCATAAGAAGCATCTATTTGGGCCGTGCCATCCTCTACCTTTAAGGTTGTCCCATGTAGATATATGGTTCTCCATAGAAAGCCAGAGAAAACATTTAATCTTCAAGGGAATAATACATGCCCAGATTCTTGACATGGTATTTTTAGTTTCTGGAATTACAAAAGTAAAGACTATTAAGTCATACGCTAAGCTGGTTGTTACCTCACCATTATTTGGATTGTGTATCCACAAAATCATATGCTTTTGTTCAGATAACCTTAAAATCTCTTGCATAAGTTCTTTGTTGTAGCAGTCCCATTCATCTTTCCATCTGCCTGCAAGTTCCAAGTCTTCCGACGTAATCCAGTAAGACTGTCTATTGAGACCAAATCCCAGATTTTGAGCATCTTGGAGTGTATGAAGTCCATAGTCACTTAAGTATTCTCTGAGATCTTCTGAAAGGATTAAGTCTATTTCCAACTTTCCATCCTAACAATATGGTAATCCATGTAAGAGTTCTAATAAATCCATTCCCGAAAAAGACGTACCTCTAACAGAGAACCTTTTGTTCCACAACCAGTCCTCAATTGTAAGGTCTTTAAGATATTTTTTCCTTATGATTTGATGCCATATACCAGTACCTTTAAGATCCATCCAAAAACTCTTCAGTCTCAAAGTTGCACAAAACCACTCTAATTGTTTGATATCCGAGCCCCCAAACTCCTTAGGTCTGGAGAGAGACTGCCAGCTTTCCAGGTGCATACGATGATTATCCGAAGAGTTTCCCAAAAGAAAAGCAAATATAAGCTGTCGAAGTCTATTAAAGATGGATTTGGGCAATGGTGCCAGAGTAAACCAATACATAGGTAGTCCAATAAGGACTTCTCTAATGAGGATGAGTCTGCCTCCTAGAGAGAGAAGTCTAAAATACCAATGACTGATTCTCTTCTCAATTTCTTTTAAAATCCATTTCCAGTCCTTGATGCCGTATCCAAGAGGTTTCAGGTTATAACCCAGATATTTGAAACCAACCATGATGGGGTCCATCTTAAAGGGAAAGATCCCAGAGATACTATTTAACACCCCCTCATCCACTTCACTGAAAATAAAGGATGATTTTCAACACTGATGCACATTCCCGAAGATGAATAGAACAAGTCCAATAATGCTTTAAAATCCTGTCATTCTTCCAGTGTCCCCATCCCCAAGAGTATGACATCGTCCATAAAGAGCAAATGAGTAAGAGAAAGAGAGGAAGAGATCTTAATACCTTCAATGTTCCCTTTGTTTCGAGCATCCTTTATGGGTAAACTGAGCCCTTCAATAATCCGTAGAACGAGCAGTGGGAGGAGGGGGCATCCCTGTCTGATACCTCGAGAGGTAGAAAAAGAAGCCCGAGGGAGTGCCATTAACCAATATTGAAAAGTTTGATGAAGAGATGCAACCCATGATCCAATTCACCCCCATAAGAGGGATGCTAACTTATAGCAAGATGAGCCTCAAGAAGGCCCAGTTTACACGGTCAAAGGCTTTAACCAGATTCAATTTGAGAATCAGGGCACTCCTTTTCTTTGTTTTTATAGACTGTAGAGATTCCTGGGTTATAGCCACAGGTTCAAGAATTTGTCTTTCTTTAAGGAAACAGAGCTGCTCAGGGGAGATGGAATTATCAAGGAAAGGTTTAAACCTATTTGTTGCACTCTTGGAGATAAGTTTATATAACAGGTTACACCGAGAGATGGGGTGGAAATCAACAAAGGTTTGTGGCCTTTCACACTTAGGAATAAGGGTCAAGAAGGTAGAGTTAAGTGAGGTGATCACCCTTCCTTCTTTCCTGGAATATTCCACGGCTTTGAGAAGGTATCCACCCACCAAATAAAAAAACCAGAGATAGAATTCCACCGGCCAGCCATTTGGGCCTGGACTTTTGTCCCTTTTAAAAGCTTTTAGAGCTCCCTCCACTTCTGCAAGGGACATTTCAACAGTGAAAGAAGAAGCCTATTCATTGGTTACTAGAGAGGGAAAGAGATGGATCACCTTCAACTAGTCACTAACAATAGACTTTCCATCATCCTTAAAGGACTCAGTAAAATGTTTCACCCCCAATTCTTTGAGCTGAATAGTCTCCTCCACCAACATACCCTCCTCATTTTTGAGTACCCAGATGGCATTAAAGTTTCTATGACCGGATGCATGACTGTGAAAGAATTTGGTGTTTGCATCCCCCAGCTCAGACCATTTAATTCTACTTTTTAGCTTCCAAGTAAGGAGTTCATGTGCCAAGTGTTTATCCTTACGCTTCTTGAGGGATAACAAGAGTTCCAAATCTTGTTCATTGAGTATGCTAGAAGGGATTGAATTCAGGAGAGTAAGGATACCCCTGTCTATCTTAGACAACTCTTCATTCATTGAATGTTTCTTTTTATTTTCCCCTTAACCTTCGTCTTAAGCCCTTTGAGTTTATAGACCAGTCTGGACATGTCATTATCCTCCGGATGGGGAAGCTCAGAGGACCAATAGTCTTCGACTAATTTGGTAAATCCCTCTTCTTGAATCCAAGATCGGTTAAATTGGAATGGATAAATATGTGAGAGGGACTCTATAGTCCATTTTAAACACATAGGATAGTGGTCTGAGACCTCCGAGGGATGGGCCCAAACTCTATGTCTTGCGAGGTGAGGAGTAAGAGAGATCGAGGCTAAAAATCTGTCCAGCGTCTTGTTGATGCTCTCATAACCTGCCTTGCTATTCCTCCAAGTAGGACCAGCACAAGTAGGGTCCAGGTCAATCAAATTGGATTCTTTTATAAGTTGAGAAAAGAAGAGTGCCAAGGGATCCACCCGGGCTGAATTGCCCCAAATTTTGGCATCATTTAAAGTAAATTTCAGGTCATCAGCAAAAATCAAGTTAGGAAAACCAAAAATACCTCCAATAGCAACATTGTTCCAAAACGAGGTCCTGTTAATATAGGGACCATAACGGTTGAGAATAGAAAGTTCAGTGGAGGAGCCATGAAACTTAGCCTTAACCAAAATATCAGCAAAGGTCTTGAAAGCTTTAGGGCTGACAGAGGATTCCAGCCAGTCAAGAGGCCACCTGAGAGGCCATCTGAATCAAGGGCACAAAAATCCTAACTTGGCAAGATTTTGGAAAAGGCTAGGAGGGATTGATAGAAGCCACACATAGTCTCTTGTATAAGTATCATGTTCAAAGATAAGGAGGAAAAAGGTGTTTGGAGGGTTTTTTGTTTGGTAAACCCCCCGAAACCATGCACATTCAAAGAGAGAATTCTCATAAGGGGCCAAGGCTGGTGGGCGACGTTGCTCTAAGCACCCGTAAATAGGAAGTGGAATGAGAGGGAGAGGAGGAGGCCCTGACTACATTTTTAATCCTAATTGATAGAGGAGTAAAGGAAATGGTGTCAATACCCCTTTAGGATAAGTAGTGGGCTTCTTCTTAGCTTTCCTAATAGTAACATTCTCAAATCTAATAGAGTCTAGAAAGAGTATATTATCAAGTATAATGAAGTGTATTTATGGGAGAGTATATTCACTGTGTATCAGCATAGGAACTTTCTAAGAGCAGTGGTGATGCTACCATGTAGATCGTTTAAAAGTATATTAATTGTTTTATGTCTTTTGCATTGAAATGTGTTCATCAAGTTCAAGATAATTAAATTGATATTTATGTGCGCTGATTTAGCATGACCCCTTTCATTTTCACATTGCTCCCACAGAACTAGATGATACAACAATCCCTTTGGGGAATGTTTCGATCTTTATATCAACATGTCGATATCTATGGAAAGAGAAGGGACCCTCCTTATATTTGACCATATTGCAAGTTATCCGCTAACCCATTCGATTTACCAGCTGTCAAGTAAAGGAGGCATTGAACCGTCGCCAATGTTATGACGTTGCTTGGGGCAGTAGAGAGCTTGTAGACCGTCGGTACGTTGACATTGACGACTCTCGTGTGTCGTCGATTTTAAAAGAGAGTTGTGTTGCTGAGCATCCCACGTAATATGTCTAATGAAGAGGTATTGCTTCCACTATCTGTTATTAAGGATACTGTGCAATTGACGGTGGATGTTAGAGCATGGAGCACGTAGCTCATTTCATAATGGACGGTGTAGCATCGAGCACACGCATCTCATCATATTATGGAAAACCAATTTGGTGTATGAGACTTTTTTATTTGTGGGACCGAATTTTCTTTAGCGATTTAAGTGCTAAGCATTATCAACAACATAAATTAGTTGATTGATTTAAAGTTGTAATAAGAAGACTTATATTTTTTCATTTCTAGTTCACAAACCCCCTTGTGGGGCCTATCCCGACGGAGACATCAAGTGAGGCCCTTATATAACAATGTATAACTACCTGGAGATTTGACCCCGAGCACTTGAGCTAGCCACTTATATATTTTATATTTATGTTTAATTAAATTAAAATATCTATAATTTTATGGAGTTTTAAAATCTTTTGAAATTTTATGTATTTTCTATTTTTGTTTAAGAATATTAATATATATATTTTTATTTGAGAATATTAATATCTTTATTAAAAAATAAAAAAAGTTGTCATTTATATATTTTTAAGGTTTTTATTTTTTATTTTTTAAAAGTTGTATTTGATAGTTTTGAAATTGAAATTAAAATAAACATGATTATGCCTTTGGGATTTTAGGCAATTTCGATATGTTTTTACCCTAAACATTTAAAACTTATCACAATGTTCCTTCAATATATTTGTAACTCTTAGAGAAAGACAAAAAATGAATTATACATACTCTAGACTTTTCTAACCCAAGAATCAAAACATTATTGAATAATGTTGTTTTTGAGAAGCATACTAACAAAGAATATCAAAACCATTAAAACAATGATCTTATAAATTCATCAAAAATGCCACCATTAAAACAATGATCTTATAAATTCATAAAAAATGCCATTTCCTCTAAATTCTTGTTGAACCAAAGTTTCTTCCTACGTTGAAATGACTTCATACTTTGGAATATAATTCTTTGATATGTCTCTGCAAATGAGACTTCTTGAAACTACATTGTGTACCTCCAATTTTTATTTTTATTTTTATTTGTCATTATGAGAAAGGCCAAATTTGTCAATTGACTTTTGTTATCCAATCCATTAAAATATTTGAGTCCTCTAATACATTTAGCTTGCTTACACCTCTATCAATAACTACTTTTATCAGTATCAATAAGGCATATAATTATTCTTTGTTGTTTGTTCCCTAACTTACCCCATGTTTTAAAAGGCAATAATTATCATTATTTACAAAAGTACAATCCATGCACCACACATAATTGGGATATCTTAACATGCACCATCAAATAAACCCCAAGGTTGTGAGAAATTAATATTTTGTTTTTTAGGCTTCTAGCTTTATTTTGCTTCACGGGCTTCCAACCTTCTCCATATGAGAGCCTTATTTTATGAGATACCGCACTTGAAATCAAATCCTTTCCAAAAGAAATCATCTTGTTTATGCTTAATGAAACCCCCCACAAAACATAACAAGGTAAGTATTTGTGATTATTGGCAACTCTGTTAGAACACCAATCTTCACAACGTTCCAATAAAAAGGCTTGCCCCATGAGAAGGGGACATTTAAAAATTACAAAATTTCTTTCGAAATAGACCTTGTAAAAGGATAATGAACAAAAATATGATCCATATATTATCTTGAATCCTTACACATAATATACCAACCCGACCCTATCCAATTCCACTTTTTCCCATCATCCCAAGGTAGTGTGTTGTTTTCCAAGGCTAGCCACAATAAGATCTTAGTCTTAAGAGGAATTTCTAATTTCTAAACCATTTTCCACCACCATAGTCTTTCGTCATCTAATTTATCCTCCATTTATCTTCATCACCTCGCTTAGCAGTAAGAACACCTCTATCTTTATTTCTTGACCACTTTACTTCATCATCTTGATCTTTGTAGATAATATCATTGTACCTAATTACTACAAAAGAAAAACTCGTGAAGCCATAGAGATTGAAAAATGTGTTAATAATTTCAATCGGGATGAAGGTTCAAGATTAAAAGAAGCATGGAAACATATTATTCAAAAACTAAAAAGATAAATAAGAATACTTTAACCCTAATCGTCGACCATAGGAAGAATATCACTATTTATCTTTCACATCCAAGTGCAAAAAATAGTGAGATCTCTTTGAGTCTCCTGAGGATGAACCTGCTTAAAAGGTTCAAAACTTGTCAAGATTATAAATTTCTTACCACAAATTTCCTCTCATTTGGAGATAAGGTATTTTTACCCAAACCTTTTTCTTATGATGCCAATTTCTTCTTGGAGTAGAGTAGTCCCTCCACAAGTGATTGATTTAATGACTAGTCGAACATCATAAGAGAACCTTCCAATAGTCTAACCTCTAAACCATCATCCATTCTCCCTTGTTTATTTCAATTTCTTTCGGTAGGTGTTCTCTAAAATCCAATTCTATTAAAACTCTTACCATTATTTTGTCACAATTGAACTCTAAGTTTTATTCTAAAGAGATGAATGGTCCTATCTATTTGCCAATAGTTGCGAGCATCTCTTTGCACGAAAATTCAAAGAGAATTCCTAGAATTAAGATTCATATGTACACATATATTCTTGAGTTCCCTTTGAGGATCGAAACAAAGATATTAGTAAGATAAAACCCGACTAGAGAGACACTAGAGCTCATTTAGTATAAGAACTAAATTAGCTTGAGATTCCTTTCTCAACTCAAAACATAGGCATCCTTTTACCACTAAATGGGTGACGGATATATAGCCCACCCACTTTAGATAAATATGTCTTTCATAACTAGCAAACCAATAGGTTTAATCTTTACCCTTCTCTCCCTATATATATTAAAAAATGTTTTATAGGATAGTTATGATGTGTAATGCATTCTATGTTATAAACAATTCATAAAATTAATTTAATTCTAAAAAATATTGGATAGGTAAACCTTGTAATATATATTTAAATTAAAATTTAGTAAACAATCTTGTTTGAAAGCACACTTTTCCTACTTGCGCAACTAGGTAGGAAATTCGACTTCTAAGAACCACTTAGCTTGCGTGGGTAATATTTCCACCAATGAGGTAGGTGATGATGAGGCCGTAGTGGGTGCTGTGTTTGTGGATGTCGAGTATCCTAAAGCAGCCATGGTTGAAAATTAGCCACGTTGTTAATTTGATGGGAGAAAGGGATCTCTTCGTTAAGATGAGGTGGACCATAAGGCTTGAGGTGGGAGACATTGGCTACTAGATGAATAGAAAGCTACGTTAAAAAAAAACAATCTTGAAAGAATTATCTCTTATTTTTTAGAATCATATGAGGACCATACCATAATGACGTTTTCCCTCCTAAAAAATGTTGCTGCTAAACGTACAACCAAGCACAATCCTTAATCTAGAAGGATGCAAGACTACGATGGAGATCTCATAGAGTTTTCACATGCTCTTGATTTTTCTATATGTGGAACTGCATTTGAATTTAGAAAAATAGTGTGGAAAAATGCCATGGTTGGTGTGGGTTAAGTTGTGGCTGAGATGTTGGCAAACACAAGATAGTTGGAAATTTAGAGGATGCTATTAGTCAATATTCATAAAGGAAAATAGCTTTTGCATGTTAAAGCATAA
Source organism: Pseudotsuga menziesii (assembly GCA_001517045.1). NCBI lineage: Eukaryota > Viridiplantae > Streptophyta > Pinopsida > Pinales > Pinaceae > Pseudotsuga > Pseudotsuga menziesii. The sequence goes on from LPNX010453139.1 coordinate 102,029, forward strand.
ATGTTATGCGATATATTACTAACTACGGTCATTCGAGATGGATAAAGCTATTAAGTCTCTTATAGAGACTGGCCACCTCTAAAGTGAATTAATTTACCACATGAATACATCGTTTGAGAGTAATATAGTATGATCATAGCATGTGACAATTCTTTTGAGTATAATATGATATGATAGATAAACTAACAACAACCAAAGTAATATAGTATGATCATAGCATGCGACAATTCTTCTGAGTATAATATGATATGATAGATAAACTAACAACAACCATATTCATAAGATTAATATGTTTGGAATACGTCGACAACCATATATTTGACATATTGATAATGTTTGTTTCCTAAAGAATGTGTCAATTACTTGTATCTAATAGTTAATCTAATATAACAACCACTTAATTTGTGGTTGTTAAGCTCATAGTTGTATCATCATTGGAGTTAAGCTAATAGTTGAATCTAATAGTTAATTTAAAAGTTAATATAAAGCTATTGTAGTTAATATAATAACTCTGAATTATCTCAACTCCTAGCTTCCAAATGGAGTTTGACTAAGCCTTATCCACATTAACTTAACTCCCAACCGCCAGATATAGTTTGACTGTCACATGAGCTAAGCATTACCATGCCGCTAATTGCAGCTATCACATGCGTTAAGAGGAATTTATTAGGAGTTCAAAGGAGTTTATTAGGAGTTCGAGTGTCACACGAACTACACATTACTTCAATTCCTAGTTGTAAAATGCAGTAAAATCCCAACTGTAAAATCCAGTTTGACTAAACTTTGTGCACATTAACTCAACTTTAGTTGCTAGATGGAGTTCCACTATCACATGGACTACACATTACCATGCCATTAAGTTCATTTATCACATGAGCTATTTTTTATTTATTTATTTATTTATTTCCAACTACCACAAAGCATAGTTATCACATGATCTATTTTTTATTTTTTTTATAACTATTAATTTTGAATTTTGGACGACAACCATAGAATTGATCTGGACAATACACTTGTCTCGTTCTATTCCATAGATGAAAAATCATAGATGGTAGTCCACCCCAAAATTCTAAGATATATATGCCTTTAGGCGTAATAAAGTTAACGCATAGACCATGTAGTAAGGATAATAGATAAAGAGATTATAAGCATAAAGAGATAGAAAAATTGAAATTGTAAAGTTTTGGTTATAAAGCTTCAATTAAATATGTATGCCTCAATCAACGCTTTAGTTAAAATATTAATGTATGCAATCGGTGAAGTAAATAAGAGCTTAGTGATCACTCACGTATAAATCAATTACCATGAATCAGTTAATAATAGTTAACTAAGTATTAAGAAAGAAGGACTAGTTACCTAAAGTGTAAACACTTTAGTTAAACTAAGAGACAATTCACTTAAGTTCAGTTTAGTTATAAAGTGTTTGCATGATGACACTTGAGGTAAAACACTATGACACTTTTGTTATAGTGTTAACTAAGTGTTCATACATTCAATTAGATGATGAATTCACTCTGATGTTAGTTAAGCCTATGTTAAGGTCAAATATGAAAGGCGTTGCACACTAGTTATGCATGATGAAGATTTCAATGTAAGGAATTATTATTCCATAAAGGAAATTCACAATTGTGGTGCATGTGTGCATTATTATTAGTTTGCATGGCAGTGGTTCTGGTCTGGCTTGTTATTAATGTGCTGGGCACATGATAAGTCTAGACAATTGATCATAATTCTCTATTGCTCAATATTCTCTCTTATGTAACACTTGGGGTGCGGAAGGCAATATGCTATTGCGTAAAAATCATTCTCTGCAATCTATTTATTAAATTATGAAGAATTTCTGTGTTTTCTATCCTCATTAATTTGAGGGTTTCCCAAGGTACATCTTGTATTGTGGATAAATGATTTGTGTGATTGAATATTACATAGATTCTATTGTTCAGTATCTCTATAATTGCATTTTTAAAGTTTAAAAATCTTTTTATTTGTTCAAAACACAACATGATATCAGAACACATAAAACACAACATGATATCAGAACACATAAAAGAGTTGAGTTGTGCAAGCAACTAGAATCCTATATAGATCTTCAGAAGTTGAGCACAGTACTTGAAGATCAATGGACATAAGACCGAGTAGAAGCCACTTCGAATTTCAGACGTGAAGGATGAGGAAGATGGCAAAAGAATCTCAATGCTCATGCATATGCGAGTTTAGTCACTTTAGAGATAAGGACAGTCACTTGCACCTTTTGTGATCCAAGTTAAGTGTCGTTTTGCAACATGAGATTGTTCCATAAAATACCATAATCTGGAGATGCCTGCTCGTTGCAATACGCATATCACATCGGGGGATTCATTTCCATTGTAATGTGATATTCTTCCACATAATGAATATCATCGGGATTGCTCCACCCATCAACATTGTGAGGAACATGTTCATGATGATTTATGGGGAAACCTCGAAGTAACCTCGAATTACTGCAATCACCATGTTCATGATGATTTATGGGGAAACCTCGAATTACTGCAATCACCACATAAGAGGAAAATACAGAATATCAATATATGCGCACAAGGGTAGACTTCCTGCCATCGAGCTAGTTAGCCTCTGCACATGGAGCTAAGAGGCCGCCTTTGGGGTCGGGCTTCTGACGACGTTATGGACGCCCAGAACCCCCTTCGGCGCACTTGAGGTGTGCTCAATACAATCCTTGAGTTTATCACTAAATGATACAGAGAGCTTAAATTTAATATAAAATATGTGAAACATGACTTAGTCGTATTAAAATTTGATAGAAAAATCTGAAAAAATAGCAGAATTGATTGGACTGTACAGAATAGCCGTATAAATTATCGGATTGCCAAGGTCGAGCTAGAGCTACATTTAATTTTGTTTCCAGGATTTCATGGTTGCGCTAAAGCAAGCTCCAAGCGCGCTTAGAGCACGCTTTTCTGGGTCATGTGTTGGGCCAGCAATACTCAGCCTACTGCAGAGCATTCAATGCTATTGCAACAGGCATGCCAACCCTTGGATATTAAACAGTTTTAATCCAAGGGTTGGCATGCGTGCTGCAATTGCATTGAATGCTCTGCAACAGGTTGAGTACTGTTGGCCCATGTGTTGAAGCTTAGTGATTCACCGAGTCATTAATGCACCAGATTATTAAAATCTTCTTGGCTTACCGAGATTTGAGGCAACAAGATTATTTTAGCGTACTTGGTATGTAATATGTCCAATCAGTCTATGAGAGAAATGATTTTCCATGGTTGATGCATGATCAAAGCAAGGTCTCTATCAACTGACACCAACCTCCTAGATGTTGGAAATATTAATTAATCGTTGATCCATAATCAAATTAGCCGACTCTGTTAGAGTCTGTAGCAGGTCAGAAAGTGTTAGAGAGTCTGACAAGATAAAGAGTTCAGATCTCTCGTATATAAGACAGTAGAATTTAGTTGTTGAAGCTAAGTTTCTAGGTAGAGAGTAATTACAATCTTTAAATGTAAGCCCGTTAGTCGACAGGAATTTTCTATATGAAGAATGAGATTGTAAATCTAAAATATAATAGACAAGTAGAATAGAACCAAGAAGAGAAGTGTAGAGAAGAAGAAGAAAAAAAACTCAGTGAAGAGTTTGAAGCCTCAAGCTTCTGTGTTTTTACCAAGTTTGTATTTACGGTTGTAAGTTTTGTTATGCCGTCACATGAAATATAAAGCCTTAAGTTTATGGTTGAATGAATGTTTTATTTAGATGCATATCTTCTCCATATTTACCTAAGTGAATGTTGTTTACATTTACTGTGAGTGAAAGACACAAATAGTCCATAATTATTTCACTGTGTAAAAGTTCTTAGTTTTACGCGCACAAATCTTGTTTATTATTTTCTTATATGATATTGTGAGTGAGTCACAAGTTAGTTGCGTCACAGTCAATCCTAGGTTACTGCAGTGAAAAGTGTTTTTCATATTCCTAAGTCCTTAGACTAGGAAATATAAAGTTGTGAAAACTTGGTTGCACATGAGTTGGTCGCAACCAAATTACGGTCACAGTAAAAGTCGATCGAAGCCTAAGTAAAAGTGTGTCGAGGTGAAAAGTCCGTGCACTTACTTCGTCGCAGTAACTCTGCCGCAACACAGTAACTCTGCGCAGTAATTCTCTCCCGCAGTAATTTCTTCGCGCAGTAAATTCGGTTGCAAGAAAATTGAGTCGCAAATTTTGGAAAAAGCAAAAAGGGGAAAACAAAAGGTTGTGTTGTGCAGTAACTCAAGTTAATTGCTGCGGCCGCCATTTTTCCCGAGATCTGGTATAAGAGATAGTTTAGGAAAGAAATCTTGTCCTAAACTTGGAAAAAGTATTTTTCTAAGGAAAGTTAAAAATTAAAAAATGGCTTCTACTTCCGGTTCAAATATGTCGAGTTTACAAACTTCGATTTTTACAGAAAAAAATTATGAATATTGGTCTCTAACAATGAAGGATTTGTTTAGAGGTCAAGATGTTTGGGATATTGTTCAGAATGGTTATGCAAAACCAGTAGATCAAGTCACATATAATAATCTCTCACAAGCTGAGAAATATATCCTGAGGGAACATAGGAAGAAAGATGGAAAAGCTCTGTTCTACATACATCAAGCCATGCATGAAAGCATACTCCCAAGAGTAGCAGCAACAATTACCGCAAAGCAGGCATGGGATACATTGGGGACAGCCTATCAAGGTTTGGACAAGGTAAAGACTTCAAAGCTGCAAATTCTGAGAAAATATTTTTAATCTCTATCCATGAAAGATTCAGAGTTAGTAGACTCATTTTATACTAGAGTTGTTAGTTTGATAAATCAACTAAAATCTCATGGAGAAACCATAACAGACCAAAGGGTGGTTGAGAAAATTCTTAGAAGTCTCCCCCCAAGATTTGAATCCTTGGTTGTGACCTTGGAAGAACACACAGACATGACAACGTTTACTATTGATGGCATTGCTAGGTTCACTCATCAATCATGAACACTGGCTCAATAGAGCACAAACATCATTGGAAGGTGCATTTGCAGCACATTCATCTCTAAGTCGTGGAAGAGGCAAGGGGGGAAATAATTCTAGAGGCAGAGGAAGAAACTTTTCAAAAGGAGGATGCAGCAGTAGTCCTGCAGATGTTGCTGGTAGAGGACATAATCAGGACCCAAGTTAGCCAAGAGGTCATAGGTTTGATAAATCAAAGATTCAATGTCATTACTGTAAGAAATTTGGTCATTATGCATATGAATGTAGGAAGAAGCAATATGACCAAGGAAAGCAAAGCCAAAATCAGTTGACGAACACCAGCATTTCGTTGAGTGCAATGTTGATGGCATGCACATCCCCAATTGAATACAATACCATTCAAGAAAGTCCGTCTGACATATGGTATTTAGATTCAAGCTGCAACAATCATATGACTGGTAATTTAAATTTATTTTCCAGTCTAGATAATTCAGTTCAAACTGATGTTACACTTGGAAATAATGTCCAAGTCACTGTTTTGGGAAAAGGTACTATTAGTATTTTAACCAAATAGAGGAAGCATAAGTATATGCCTGATGTTTACCATGTAGAAGGTTTGAAACATAATTTGCTGAGTATTTGACAGCTGATACAGAAAGATTACAGAGTTTACATGGAAGATAATCACTGTGTGATTAAAGATATATGTCCAAGCAACCAGATGATAGCAAGAGTGCCAATGACAAGCAATCGGTTGTTTCCACTGAGGATAGTTTCAGACAATACATAAGCTACATTCAAGAAAGAAAGTCAAGAAGAAGTTGTTCAATACGACAATAAAGAAAATGACAGCTCTGACTTACAAGCTGCATTTCAAACAGAAGTTCAGGATGATTCTTGGCCATGGCATTTCAGATTTGGACATCTAAATTTTGGTGGGCTGAAGTTAATGCACACAAAGAATATGGTAAAAGGATTTCCATTGATCGACAAACCAGACATAGTTTGTGAAGGCTGCATCTTTGGAAAGCAACATAGAGAAACGTTTCCAGTTGGAAAGTCATACAGAGCGCACACACCACTTGAGATCGTGCACTCTGATATCTTTGGTCCAATGCAGACAACGAACATTGGTGGTTGCAAGTATTTCCTTGCTTTTATTGATGACTACTCAAGGAAAACATGGGTATGTTTTTTGAAACATAAATCTGATGCATTTAGTTGTTTTCAACAGTTTAAAGCACTTGTGGAGAACTAGAGTGGTCACCGCATCAAAATCCTGAGGATAGACAGATGCGGTGAATATGTTTCAAATGAATTTCTAAATTTCTGCAAAACTCATGGCATACAAAAGCAATTCACTGTGCGGTATACACCTCAGCAGAATGGTGTCGCAGAGAGAAAGAACATAACCATTATGGAGATGGCGCGCAGCATGATGGAAGCCAAGCATTTGCCAAATGAATATTGGGGTGAAGCAGTCGCAACTGCTGTATACATTATGAATCGATGTCCAACAAAGAGCATGAAGAACGAGGTTCCTCAAGAAGCATGGACATGTATGAATCATAGTGTTTCTCATTTAAAATTTTTTGGTTGTGTCGCTTATGCTCATGTGCCAGATGAGCTAAGAAAGAAGTTAGACAAGAAGGGACAAAAATGTATTTTTGTTGGCTATTCTAAAGACACAAAAGCATACAAGTTGTTTGATCCTGTCGCAAGGAAAGTAATCATTAGTCGCGACGTTCAATTTGTTGAGAATGAATCATGGGATGGAACCGTTGAGAAGAATGTCAAGATTGTGTCGCATGTTGAGAATGGAGACATGACGGAAGAAGTGGTTCAACACCACAAGTAAATCAACTGGTCGCAGCACCGTCGACTCCTATGACACTGCGACATGGTTCAACATAAGGAATATCGACACAAGTCGCAGCTCAAGCTACAATGACAAGCACACCAAGAGGACAACAGACTCCATCAAGTAGTTCAACATCAACGGATCCAGTGAAGATAAGAAGTCCGCGTGAGTTATATGAAGCTAGTACACCAAATTCATTCTCTCTCTTTGCATTGTTTTCTCAAATAGATGATCCACTAACATTTGAGGAAGCTGTTGAAGAAGAAGTATGGGCACAAGCCATGGATGAAGAAATATAATGCATTGAGAAAAACTAGACATGGGAATTGGTTGATGTACCAAAAGATAAAGATGTAGTTAGCGTCAAATGGATTTATAAGAACAAGCAAGATGATGATGGGAATGTGCTGAAGCACAAGGCAAGAATGGTAGCAAAAGGGTTCACACAACAACCCGACATAGATTTCAATGAAACGCTTGCACTAGTTACACGCATGGATACAATCATAACTGTTTTGGCCATTGCCGCACAAAACAAATGGCTTGTTTATCAAATGGATGTTAAATCAACATTTCTGAATGGTTATATAGATGAAAAAGTATATGTGGAATAGCCACAAGGTTATGAAGTTCCAGGACAAGAACACAAAGTGTACAGGTTGAAAAAGGTGCTCTATGGTTTGAAGCAATCTCCAAGAGCTTGGTATAGTCGCATTGATTCTTATCTCATTGAGAATGGATTTCACAGAAGTGAAAGTGAACCAACACTGTACACCAAAGTGAATGAGAAAGGTAACATGTTATAATTGTTTTCCTATATGCAGATGATTTAATATTTACTGGTGATTTTGGTATAAAATAATTTAGAATAGTCATGGAAAGTGAATTTGAAATGAATGATTTGGCGCTCATGAAGTTATTTTTGGGCATTGAAGTCCAGCAATCGAAAAGTGGTATTTTCATATCACAGTCCAAGTATGCAAGTACAGTTTTAAAAAGTTTTAATATGTCAAATTGCAAGGCAGCCCCAACACCAGTAATAGCAGGTTTAAAATTGAGCAAAGATGATGATGGATCAACTGTAGATCCTACGGCTTGTTGGAAGCCTTATGTATTTAACAGCGACAATACAGACATCATGTATGGAGTAAGTTTGATCTCAAGATTCATGGATTCACCAAAAGACTCTCATTGGTAAGCAGGAAAAAGAATTCTGAGGTATGTAAGTGGTACAAAAGATTTTGGCATAATGTATTTAACTTCAGAAAATTTTAAACTCATTGGATATACTGACACTGACAATGGAGGCAACAAAGATGACAGGAAAAACACATCTGGGTACACATTTCATTTTGGTATAGGTGTTGTTTCATGGGCTTCGAAGAAACAAGCCATAGTAACTCTATCTTCAGCAGAAGCAGAGTATGTTGCAGCTATAGGTACTGCATGTCAAGCTGTTTGGATGAGAAGAATGTTAAAAGACTTGTCTTAGAACCAGCAAGAATCAACAACTATTTTCTGTGACAACAATTCAGCCATTGCCTTGTCAAAGAATCATGTGTTTCACAAGAAAACCAAACACATTGACACAAGGTAGCATTTCATAAGAGAGCTGGTGAATAACAAAGAAATTTGTTTAGAATTTTGCAGGTCTGAAGATCAACTTGCAGACATCTTCACAAAACCATTGGCAAGGGATACATTCCAGTATCTTCAAAGTTATTTGGGAATGACAAGTTCTGTACAACGAACTTTTTCATAAACAGAGCATGTTTTCTGCTCTGAAAACATTTTGTAATATTTTGTTTTTAAATTATGATATGCTCATAATTAAAGGGGAGTGTTGGAAATATTAATTACTCGGTGATCCATAATCAAATCAGCTGACTCTGTCAGAGTCTGTAGCAGGTCATAAAGTGTCAAAGAGTCTGACAAGATCAAGAGTTTAAATCTCTCATATATAAGACAATAGAATTTAGTTGCTGAAGCTAAGTTTCTAGGTAGAGAGTAATTACAGTATTTAAATGTTAAGTCGGTTAGTCGGCATAAATTTTCTATATAAATAATGAAATTGTAAATCTGAAATATAATAGAGAAGAAGAATAGAACAGAGAAGAGAAGTGCAGAGAAGAAGAAGAAGAAAAAAAACTCAGTGAAGAGTTTGAAGCTCAAGCTTCTGTGTTTTTACCAAGTTTGTATTTGCGGCTATAAGTTTTATTATGCCGTCACATGAAATATAAATCCTTAAGTTTATGGTTGAATGAATGTTTTAATTAGCCACATATCTTCTCCATATTTACCTAAGTGAATGTTGTTTATATTTACTGTGAGTGAAAGACACAAAGAATCCATATTTATTTCACTGTGTAAAAGTTCCTAGTTTTAGGCGCACAAATCTTGTTTATTATTTTCTTATATGATATTGTGAGTGAGTCGCAATATAGTTGTGTCGTAGTTAATCCTAAGTTACCACAGTGAAAAATTGTTTTTCATATTCGTAAGTCCTTAGACTAGGAAATATAAAGTTGTGAAAACTTGGTCACACATGAGTTGGTCGCAACCAAATTCATGTCGCAGTAAAAGCAAGTCAAGCCCAAGTATCGAGGTGAAAAGTCTGTCCACTTACTCCGTCGCAGTAAGTCTGTCGCAACATAATAACTCTGCGTAGTCATTCCATCACACATTAATTCTATCTCGCAGTAAATTCGGTCACAAGAAAATTGAGTCGCTAGTTTTGGAAAAAACAAAAAGGGGAAAACAAAAGGTTGTGCTAACTCAAGTTAATTTCTGCGATCGCCATCTTTTCCGAGACTAGAATTCCCAACGATCTATCATCACAAGACATCGATCTATTCACTGAGATCTCTAATCATATATTCTGCAGGTAATTTGAGTAGAGGACGGATCTGTTCCTAGTAAAAGAGGTTCCCATCTTGTTAATGTTTCAAATAAGTGATTTTATTGCTGGACTGTTTGAAGCAGCTAGTAGAGGAGACATCGTTTGCCCAAAGTTTGCAGGTTCCAGATTAACTGATCGAAACGAAGATCCAATATTTTAGAAAGGGATCAGAGGAAGACACACTCTAGTTCAAGAACGTGTGTGCTATAGTTGCCTCATCATCGAATGTTTAGAGGATGTGCTGATTGTTCAATATGTCAGAAAGAGAAGAATCACATATCTATAGAGATAAACGCTATGTCAGAAAGAGAAGAATCACATATCTGTAGAGATAAAAGCTCGAGATGGGCGAATGAAGTCAAAGAAGGATTGAGGTTTATGCCACAGTTTTGTTTTGTTTTAGATCCATACATTATTCACCTAGAAGAATCGACAAGGAGAAATTCACACACAACCTGAATAACGATCTAGCCCACGATCATGCACATGCAAAGCTGGAAGAGTTCAATTGAGTGTAAATTTAAACCTTTAGTTTTTGCCTATCATGCATCTCATATGGAGACACGTCTATAGATTAGTCCCCAAGATTCGATGCTGAGCAGAAGCGTGAAAGCACATGAGAAGCTCGAGTTACTTGGATTTCAGAATTAATTCATAGATCTATGAAAATCAAAATCCAGGTGGCACTAGAGAAAGAGCCCAGGCGTTTGCTGTGAGAAGCGATCTCTATAATTCCAAGATTATAGCCTCTAGGGAGGATACAGAGATCTCTAGGGAGCTTATATATAATAAAAATAAATAAATTATTTGTGTTTGATTTTAGATTGTCAGATCTGGATGTTTTGAATATTGTCTTTATCACAAATTATATGCAGATGTGTAGTCCTAAAGTTATTACAAAGTTATTAGAGAGCAGTGGAGCACTAAGTTCATATAGTACATGTTATGATTGGCTAAATAAGCACTAAAAGCATATAGTGTTGCATAACATTATATGAGATATGTATGGAGGTTGTACTGAAATAGTGGTTAAAATATAGAATATTTGTATGACTGTGAATTATTTGTTATTGCATTTAAATTATTAATATGATCGAATTTTATGATTATGTAATGATGTTAATCATTAGAATAAAATTGTTTTGTATAAAAAAAAAAGCACTATGCTTTGAAGTGGGTAGCTTTTAGGAGTAAATCAAGAAGTTCTTATGTTTCTATGGGAAGAAGCCTTCAATATATTTTCATACATATCAGAGCATGAGACTCTTTAATGGAGGACATAAAGTACGATTCTCACATTCTAATGGTGAGAGGGAGAAGCTAGATTGGTTAGTTACTGAAGAACCAATAAAACTGGTTGATGTGCCTCCTTTAAAGAGGAGACCTGCATGGTGCTCATATTCAAAAGGAAGCATAATAACATGTTCAAGAATATTGGATAATTCTAGAGATTAAAGGTGTGGCAAAAACGAGATAAGATTTTCCTCACTCAAGAAAAATACATAGTAGTGATCCTGAAGAGATTCAGGATGATGGACTATAAGTCCATGGCCCATGGCCACACATATGATGATGGATATGAAGCTGATGCTTTTATAGATTTGGAGGATCTCATAGACCCTTGAGATGTACCTCATTAGCACCAAACCTAATTCATGCTTTGTAGTCTGTACATAGACATGTACAACAAAGCATGTGTTGAGGTTCCTACAAGTTACGATTGGATATGGACTCAGATATGTCATGGACAGTGAAATAAAATTTCTAGGATATATGGATTTTGACTACTGCAGTGAACAAGAAAGATCACATCAGAGATTTTGCTCCAGATAGAGCATATTATAAAACAGTAAAGTTTCAAAAGGTTTATAGTTTATATCCGAGACATGATGCATAAAGGAGTAGTACAAAATCTAGTACATATCCACACATGAGTAGAACTGCCATCTTACTAAGCCTTTGTCCAAGTAAAGTTGATTACTTCCAGGACAAGCTTGGTGTAGTACAAAAAGACTCCTCTAGTTGAAGAGGGAGTATTGAGGTGTCTCCACAGGAAATAATAGATTACTGTCATGTCTAATAGTAATTTGCTGGATGCTCTTCATATTTGTTCAAAAATCAACATCTAGATCCTACTAATTTTGATACAATGGCTAATTATTTGAATGCTCAATTAGAGAAAATACAGGATGATTACAAGAAGACAAATTTTCAAGTGATTGCTATGGTTGAAAGTAAGCTCCCGTTGAATTTTAAATTGTAAATAATCTAGGAAAATGGTGATTCCATTGAATCCCAAAGCCCTTTAACAAACTTTTGATCAATTTGTAAATTCAACATTAGAGGAAGAATTTCAACTCTTAAGGAAAGATACATTAAAAATTTTCCTGCATATGCAACTAAGAGAAAGTATTTTTCCAAAATGTTTGAAGGTAATGAAAGGAATTTCAAACCATTTCACGATAAAAAGAATAATTTGAAATGTTTTAATAGAAATGTTAGAACTAATGAGTTTGCAAATCCAAAACAAAGAAACCCAATTGTTTGGAGGTATTGTGGAGGTTAGAATCACACAAAGAATAATAGAAGGAGCAAGATCAAAGGAAATAGTAAATTTACTGAAAGTGCAACAAGGAGTTAAAGAAAGTATGTAGAAATGCATTAATTTGAAAAACATTGTTTCTTGGAAGTTGACTAAAAGAAGCAAGAATAATTAGCCTTGGATTATTTTAAGATGAATCCATAGCCTAAATATGAATTTAATGACAAAGTGAGGCTATTTTATTTTGATTGTAATAAATAATAGGTACCTTCAATCTAAATTCTTCAAGGGTATCAAACGGATAACTATGCAATAGAACACAGGAGGAATTCAACAATTTATTACCTAAAATCTTCTCATCAAATATCACATTTCTACTTAATGATATGTTGTTTGATAGGTTAAAAAAATCAATAGGATTTTGAGCCATCATGATGCAAGTATGACTTTTTGCATCCAATTTATTCCTGCACTTATCATTGATGTGCCCAAGCAACACATTGAAATATTCTGAGGTGTCCAACATAGGGTTTCCTTCCATTCCAGTTCTCGACCGGAATCATGTCACCGACAACTTCATCTGAAACAAGGTTCAGGAGATAGTATGAATAATAAACAACTTCTGCCCAAAAATTAGTTGAAAGATCTTTAGTCTCTAGTAGGCACTGATCCATTTCCATCAAAGTTTGATACTTCCTCTTTGTGAGTCCATTTTGCTAAGGAGTGCGAGTGACAAACCTCTACCAAGAAATGCCATTTTGTAAGAGATATTCTTCAAGTTGTTGTCGACTCACATATTATCCACCATTGTCTTATCTCAAACATTTGATCGATATACCACCTTGGTTTTCATTCAATGCCACGAATTCCTTGAATTTGTCAAAGACATAACTCTTATTATTCAAGAAATACAACCAAGGAAATATTTAGATGTCATGAGTAAAGATCAAAATATACTTCAAACTTGATAATAAGGGTTTGTTCATGCAACATATATCACTATAAACAAGTTCCAATCAGTTTTGCTAGCCATTCTTTCCTAGAATCAAAGTGTTCATGTTGATGCTTTCGAAACACACATCCTCTACAAACTCCATTAGATGGATCCATCTCTAGAAGAACAATAACCATATTGTTTGTTACCATCATTTTCAAACTTTGAAAGTTCAGATGTCCAAGTTGTTCATGCCAAATTCGACTTCTATCGTCGGTGTGATTAATGAGTGCACTCAATCTAGTCAGTCCATTCGGTTTGGGAGAATCATAGAGTCTTGTAAAGTATGTCTTTGGGATCTAAATATCTTGAAGTAACGATTTCCCCCCCAAGCCTTCAATCCTTTACGATAAATCAATTTGATCAAAACTCAACAAACTTCTTAGTCTTTGTAAGTTGAGAAATTGAAAACAAATTTATGCTCAAGCTAGATACATGATAGACATTGGATATTTGACCATGCTGGCATTCAACATTGCCGCTTCCATCAAATATGAGAGCATAATTTTCATCACATAAATATTTTGTTCTAGAGCTCGACTCAAGGAAGAGAACACATAAGCATCCTTAGCCATATGATGAGTACAATTAGAATCACCTATCCATTATGTCTGAGTGGTACGAACATGTAATTATTGGGAAGCAACTGTGAGAGCGTAATCGTTAGCACATAAATCTTTTGTTCTGGAGCTCCACTTAAGGAAGAGAATAGAGAAGCGTCCTTAGCCATATGATGAGTAAATTAAAATCGACTATCCATTATGTCTAAGTGGTATGAGCATGCAATTCCTGGGAAGTGCTTACAAAAAATGTAAAGTTTTCGACATGTTGGTTGATCTTCTAACCGAATGAAGTGCCATCTTTAAGATGCTTGACCTTTTCCTCCAAGTCCTTCATCTTTTTCTCGACATGTCCCACCTTTCCATAGTAGCGACATGTTTTCTTCTTTTGATTCTTCTTCATCGTCAACTATTTAGTCTTTTTTTTAGTAGATTGGTTTATACATTTGGGTCAATGATCTAGTCAACCACATTCTCTATAGTTTTGATTGACCTTGATTCTGAGCAAGTGAGCTTGGTGTTTGCTACCAAGATTGCATTCTTCAAGCAATTTTTTTTGGTATTTAATAAACAAATCACAAAGATATCAAATGTGAATTCCTTACAATCTTGTTTGCATGGCATCCTATTGGCGTGAAAGGAGGAGCAAAAGACATCATAAAGTGTCGTCAAATTCATTAGGACTAGTTCAATGAGCTGCCCATCCTTCTTCGAAAAATGCTTGCCAGATTTGCCCAATTTCAATTGTAGCTCCTTGATGCAAGCTAAATAGTCCTCATGAATCTTTTCAAAGGAATGAGATTCTAGAGAGATCAACTCTTTCTCTATGTGCATTATTTGAATTTCATTAACCTTCTTGAACAATGATGAATTAAAAGGTTGTGCTCTAATGTGAATGTATGCATGATAGCTTATGAGAAAGTTATTTTCATCTTCAACCCTCTTAGTACCATAAAAATAACAAATTCTTAATTACACAACAATTTTTCCTTAAATTTAAATTAATAATACTTTTAATACTAGCATAGATCCATTTTAAACCCAAGCACCGAGAGGGATCCAATTTCTTGAGCTGTACATTTTTTTATCATTTGGATCTATGCTAGTTTAATTTTGTTTATATTTTATTTAATTTGATATGTAATTTATATTTTTCATTTGTTATTTTTTATTTTGTAATATTTTTTATTTATGTTGGCCAGCATAACGTGACTAACTTGACAATGCCTCCCCCATACCGGGCTCGAGAGCACGTAGGCTTCTCTCGGTGCAATTATGATAAAGACTAAATGTTTAAAAATACTAGCATAGATCCAAATCTTAGCCTCTATTAGCTTTGGTGTGTCCTATATATAGCCATTAATTTGATTCAAACTAAAAGAAACATCTTTTTATTTAAGGTGGACATATAATATTTTTATTATTAATATTTAATATAATTTATGGCCCACATATAATATTTTTTATTAATTTTTATTTTGTTAGGAAGTAACATTACAACATCTCCCCCATACATGGTTTTAAAACCATGTGCAAGGCCCTCCTAAAACCATGGGTTGTTTAAGAGGCTTGCAAACCCTCTTAATCCATGTACAATAAAACCAACATGGGTTGTTTAGGAGGCCTTACACATGGTTTTAAACCATTTGCAAGGCCCTCCTAAACCATGTACAATAAAACCATGGGTTGTTTAGGAGCCATTACACATAGTTTTAAAACCGTGTGCAAGGCCAACATTTTTTTTTGCTTATTTTTTATTATTTTGTTAGTAACAAACGTTACAAGATGACAAAAGTTGACAAAGGTTACGGTTACAAGATCTCCTTCATACTAGGCTGTAAAAGGCAAAGGGCATGTGGTCTCAATAACTAATTATTTTATCTTCTTTGATATACATTTTTTCAAATTTTTTATTATAAAACATTTTATCAAAATTTAACTTAAAACCATCTTGATAAAAGGGGTTTATATTCTTGTTGTTGTTTGTATTTTTAAATTCTCTTAACATGTTATCCACAAAATGAGGAAAACCCTATTTTTGCACTCTTGCACTTTCCTAGTGTAACCAATGTCTATCCTCGAAGTCCAATGCTTATAAATCTTGGATTAGATTGAATTGTTAACTTGCCATTTCCATGTTTCCAGAGGAATGATACAGCAGAGGCAGACGTGACCAAGCTCCAACAATGCCAGCAAGTGCTGGAGCGCGAGTATAGGTAACATAACTTAAGTATTATATGCATGGATGTCTTCGCATAGCTTTAGTATTATACTAGAATAAGCTATTATTCATTAGTCTTTACTCCAGGCAAATGAGTGGCAAGGACATTAGCGATATTAGCATGGGAGAATTACTAGAGCTTCAAGCCCATATAGAACTTGGACTGAAACGGGTTCGATCGAGGCAGGTAACGAAATTGAAATACAAATAAAAAAAAGTTTATATTTTTCAAAATTCCGAAGAGCTCTTAACTATAATATTAGGCTTTAGAGGCCCTCACCCTTTGGATTTCTGGGTTTGACTGCAGTGTGAACTACTTAACGAACAAATGGCCGAGGTTGAAACAATACTCGGTGCTGTATGTGCTCTACTATCTCTGCAATATGCATTTTATTTAAGATATACAATTCAATATAATACTTGTCTAGATGTCTTTCCATACAATTAAGCTTGTAGAATTTAGATCATTTTCCATGTAATCTATTCAAAATAGAGGGAGTAATTATGGGAGAGTTTTATATAATTAGTTCCTGTTTGTATGTAATTGTAGCATCTGTTTGTAATATGTATGCATTTGTAGGCAAAGAACATGATTATATTTTTTATCAATAGGAGACTTGTGGCAATAGGAGACTTGTGGTAGGGTTTTAATCTTTGGATCAGTTTTGAACCTCTTAAGTAGGTTCATCATCAGGAGACCAAAGTAGGTTCATAATTATATGTTATTTCATATTTTACAAATGAGTATAATTGCATGGAAGAGATGCATTCTACTATTAGTGAAGAGATGTGTAACTCCTTCCCTACTCATACTAGAGTTGACTAGAGTTTGACAGGTACTTTATAACAAATAATAAAATGTTATTAAAAATAAAAATAATATATAAGGTTAAATTAATTTAAATCATAAACATTGTATTACATATTTCCTCGTGCTTTCCACTCTAAAAAAGGATTTGCACCTTGAGAGATTTAATTCTATAGATACTTGGTCAATCGTTTTAGATAGACATATGCTAGTAGCAAAAATATTCTCATACATAGATAAATCTTTTGAAGAAAGCTGATACACTGATTGACTGTGTACAGGGCCTGGAAGTTGTGGAAGTAAATAATAAGCTCAGACAGAAGGCAGGTTATTCTCCAATACTTCAGTTTTTACATGCACGAGTCTTTATACTGTATATGTGGACGATATAAGTTTCTTTTTGTTACAGGTAAAAGCACTGCTTGGACGCGAAGAAACTGCTGCTGAGCAAGAAAGCCTGCTTGAAACGACGGCACAACAATATTACAGTAATGCTGATTTCTCTGGAGGGAATGGCGAGGAGGAAGATGAAGACTATGATACCTCTCTACATTTGGGGTATAATATGTTCCTATCATAAAGTTGAATATTCATAGCCACTTCCCTTGATTGTTACGTTTATAACCGTTTGAACATTTTGATTTGTAACCGTTTGAAAACATTTTGATTTGATTTTGTAACGGTTGAAGACAATTTGTTTTGATGATGTTACAGGCCATTTGATCCCAGCTCGTGGAAAGGTCGCCATTGCCCGTAGCTGGGGATTCAAACAGTATCTGGGTTGTTAGAGGATTAGTGGCACACGTTGTAGTCACACTATTATGTATGATGCCGTTACCCGTGGCTACGTATTGTGTTTGAAGATTTTTTAAGTTCATCTGTAACGGATAGAAGAGTCGACCGTTATCGTTGTGTGTATATGTTTGTGTACAAACCCCACAAAGTCGTTATCTTCACAGGAGTGTATGCAGCGTTAACATAGGGAGTGGCAAAAATTTAGTATCAGACATTAATATGTAAGTACTTTTATTTGTATTTTAATATGTGAAAGGGTTATATTTATTTTAACCATGTTAGTATAGAGGTTTATGTACAAACCTACACAGCTG
The DNA here is from genome assembly GCA_001517045.1 of Pseudotsuga menziesii. NCBI lineage: Eukaryota > Viridiplantae > Streptophyta > Pinopsida > Pinales > Pinaceae > Pseudotsuga > Pseudotsuga menziesii. Next base: position 120,000 of record LPNX010453139.1, read on the forward strand.
TTATCTTAAAGTAATATATGCACAAGTAACACATGAATAACACATGAATAGTTACAATTTTTTTGTAGTAGACATTATGGATATGTAAGTTTTATTATTGCGCCGAGAGGCGCTCTACAGCCCAGTATGGGGGAGATCTTGTAACGTTATGTAACATTATGTAAGGTTATTTTTATTAATAATTTTTTTAATTTTAATTATAGGCCAAAATAAATGTCGGCCAGAAAAAACCTAATATGGGGAGATGTTGTAATCTTCCTACCTAACAAAACAATAAAAAGTAAAAATTTAATTATCTGTAAAAAAATATGAGTGAGGAAAAAACACAATATGGGGTAGATGTTGTAATGTTTTTACTTAACAAAATAATAAAAAATGTTGGCTTTGCACATGGTTTTAAAACCATAAACCATGTGCATGGTTTTAAAACCATGTGCACATGGTTTTAAAACCATGCACATGGTTTATGTTTTTAAAACCATGTACAAGGCCTTCTAAACAACCCATCGTTTTATTGTACATGGTTTACGAGGGCCTTGCACATGGTTTTAAAACCATGTGCAAGGCCTCCTAAACGACCCATAGTTTTATTGTACATGGTTTAGGAGGGCCTTGCAAATGGTTTTAAGACCATGTATAAGGCCTCCTAAACAACCCATGGTTGTAGGAGGGCCTTGCATATGGTTTTAAAACCATGTATGGGGAAATGTTGTAATGTTGGTTCATAACAAAATAAAAAATAATAAAAAATATTATATGTGGGCCGTAAATAATATTAAATATTAATAATAAAATATTATATGTGGTTTTTAAATAAAAAGATGTGTCTTTTGGTTTGAATCAAATCAATGGATACCTACGAAGAGATTTGATCCCTCTCAAAGCTTGATAGAGCCTAGGATTTGGATCTACACTGGTTGGTATTTTAACACTTTTTTTTTAATTTGGAAAATGTGTTAATTTCATAATGATATGTTTGATATTTTAATTTAATTTTTATATTTTTATAAAATTTAAATTTTTATAAAGATTAAATAAGTAAAATTAATGATGATTATAGTTTATTCAGATTAAATTTAATATATTAAATTTTAAGAAAAATAATAATTAATTTATAATTAAAAAAATCTAAATAAAATAAGTATTAAGTATTGGTTAAACTAATAGACCTATCTAAGTTAGACTTAAAGCATATACAGTAATAAATAGAGAAACATCAAACAATTTTATTAAGATGGTATAAACTAGTCAATCTTGAAAATGTTCATCCACTCTTTTAGTCATTTAGCTATTATTTCTCTCATCTTTTTTTGTTCTTTTTAAATTTTAGTATATTTATCTACACTAGATTAAAAAAAAACATAATAATCATATCTTAGTTATTAAATAAAAAAACAACCAAACAATTTCACTAAAATAACTATAAACTAGTACATCTTAAAAATGTTAATTCACTCTCTTATTTGTCTATCCTTTTTAGACTTTAGCATATCCATATCCAAACTAGAATCAAGCCACATAATAATCATATCCTTCTTAATAAATAAAAAAACACAAACAAAGTGATTATAAACTATTTAACCTTGAAAATATTAATCCACTTGCTAAGTCATTAAATCATTAATCCTTTCATCTTTGTCTATCATTTTAGACTTTAACTGTTTTCGTGATACCTACCATTTTCCTTTCATGCCTCATTTATCTCTCTTTTTAAATTATTATGATAACTTCATTTTACTTTAATCTAATTTATTTCACTTTCACCTTTCATCATCCTTTATAATTCCATTTTATCGAGGAATAAATTCTATTAATTAATAGAATTAATAAAATTAGTTCTCAATTTTTCCTTTTTACATATTTGCTATTTAATTTTATTAATAAATTTTAATTGATATTTTTTATATATTTTAATTCACTTTCATTTAATTTTGACATATTTTAAAACAATTTTTTATTTTTATTTTTAATTTTGTTGGAATTTAAAAAACAATGTAGGTAATTATATATATATTTTACTATCACGCTTTTTTTAAACATTTTATAATTTTTATTAAATCTATAATATTAGATATAGTATCTATAAACATTAAAAAATTAATAAAAATAAAAATTAACAATGATATTAGTAACTTAAGAATATTTATTATCTAAAATTTAATCACAATAAAAACTAACACAATTAAATCAATAATATTAATAACTACATAATGTTTATACAAATTAACTATTTAACCAATACAAAGAAAAACTACACTCATAGAAGTTAAGCATGTGATTTGTTTCATTGTCCAAGAGTTACAAGATAACAATTAAAAAAAATCAAGCATGCGATTTATTTCATTGTCCAAGAGTTACAAGATCACAATTAAAAAAAATTACATTATTTGCTAAAAATTACATTATTTGCTAATTCTTAAAGGTATTGAAAGATTTGAAACTCACACCGCAAATCTTATGGATCTTGAATGAGTGGAATGGAGTTTAGAGATCTTAATTTATTAATGACTAGGATATTATTATAAAAAAGAGAAAATTTGAAAACTTTCTCAAGAAAGTGTTTTACATGATAAATATCTCATAATGCTTGAAGATATAGATGGATTTGATGAATATTCACCTTTGGTTCTTCCTTATTTTTCTTTACTCGGAGAGGTGGAACAATTTGGTTTATATATGGATGATTTGTTTCTCATTAAATAATGCTCATCCACATTTTTGGGCTAGAATCCATACTTGCAATAAATATATTCTTTGAAAAAAATGTTTGCACAAATCTTCTTACCCAAGGCTAGATACTCCCGATAATAGCGATGCATGTTTTCACATGATTATATCACCTTTGTAAAGTATTTCTTAACCATTGAAGGGTCATCCTTGATTTTTTATCTATATTCTTGTATATAGAAGTCATCATATTCATCTCTTGGTAGGACTCCATCAACATAGAGGATTTAAAGTATTTCTTGACCATTGAAGGTTCATCCTTGATTTTTTTATCTATATTCTTGTATATAGAAGTCATCATATTCATTTCTTGGTAGGACTCTATCAACATAGAGGATTTATTCTTCTTCATACTGTCTACAGTACTCTTCATATTGCTCATCATAGCCATCATCATAAGAGGACATGGCTACAATTTTCTTCAAATTCAGAGAGTAATTTCCACAAGAGTGGAGGAAAGTGATATGATACCCCTGTAATGAACCTAAGGCAACAATCAGGTCCACTAACTCAATATAATAAAAATCCACATAACTAATTGACAGGTGCACAAATTTTTTAAGTAAACATAGGAATTGAACTAGGGTTTGCAAGAGAAATGAAAAGACAAGGTAGGAGACTGAATGTTCATATCCCTAAGAACCTAGATGTTGGGCCCTTTTAGGTTTCGAGCATCATCCAGGAAGAGTCTACTACTAGGCTTATGGGAGCCCCAACCAGTGCAAACTGAGATCTTAACAGTCAATTCCAGAAAACCAAAGGTTAAGGAAGGATTAGGAAGGTTATAAGTCTCTATTTAGGATTCTAAAATAAATATATGTAGTATTAAAACAATTATAGACATTCACAAGAAAATCTAAGGGTTGCACTATGAAAACTAGTCACTAAGACTATGCAACTAGTCAAACTTCATTGATTTCCAAATGCATACAAAGAGGCATTAATGTTTTGTTTCACACATTGTACATATTCACTATTATGTTAATTAATGTTCAAAATATAAAATAAATGAAATGGACATGTTTAGATACACTAATTGCTTTGAACTGGAAAACTATTAATTTTTGCATAGAAAACTAGGAAAGGAGTAAAAGATTATTATGAAACTTAGTCAAAACAGATCAACATGATGTATAATTTGCATAGACAGTAAATAATATCATAATAGGGCCATGAGATTCGAATTAAATCTCACAATAATCACATAGGTATCCTCTCATAGAAAAACTCCGAAAAGTATGGACCTGAAGCAAGGAAACCAAAGAGAATCGATCCCTAAACCTCCCAAACTCCGTGAATGACCTAAAATTAGTATGAACCTACAAAAAATATTCTTCAATGGATGCACCAAGATGAAAGAACCAAAACACAAAATCCATTGGCTAAGGGTCACACCACCCAAAGCTCTAGTTGAGGCACAACTCTCAACCGTTGAGAGCAACTATCAAACCCAAAACAAAAATGATTAAAATTTATGCTACTAATGTGCTATCATTGTTTTATAGCATAATTAGGCTTCAAGGTTGAATTTGGTTCAATATGTGTCCCACTTCACTTTCCCAGGAAAATTGCTTGCTATCTTGGTTTTCCCCTTACATGCCTTTTTCTCTCTTTGGAAACTACGCCCTCCAAGAGTTTCTTAATTTGAGATGGACTTGCTTTTATCCTCTTTTGAAACTACACCCTTCCTTCTTTTAGGATGACTTTTCTTTTTTCCTTTTTAGAAACCGCACCCTACAAAAGTTGCTTGCTTTTCATCTTGACATCTTTTCTGCACTTTCCTTCTTTTTGCACTACTTTTTCTACCACTTTCTATATTTATCATGGATTTATAGATATTTATTTATTTTCCCCTGATTTCCATCTACAATGAAAACTCATTGGGTCCACAAGGCCCCATGTGCCACCTTAGCCACCGAGCACATGTATTAGGTGTAAAAATTAAATAAATTCATAATATTTAATAATGAAATATTTCTAATCCTAGTATGGGTAATTATTTTATCAAAATGACCCCATCATTAATTAGAATATTATTCCACTAGGAATCATGGGGTTCCCAAGTTCTAGGGGTTTAACACGGTGTTATTAAGAAAAAATTGGGGACATTACACGTGGTATGTTTATTTCTTAAACGAGTCCCCAAGTTACGTCCACATGTACCCTTGAATGATATTGAGACACAAGGGCCTCGTATGTTGATGTGGGTCTAGGCTATGGCCTGACATGGTGGAGGTGGAACAACAATTACCTACAGATCTGTGTTCTTCAGATGGTTGCATGGCCAACTCCTCATGGTTGAGTATTATGCATACTCAAGTACTGATTTCAAAGGTGATCAAGATCTACCGCTTCCTGAGGATGATCAGTAGGGAGAACTAGGTAAGGAATATTTTCTCTTTTTATGCTTTATATTTTTTATATTTTATTTTTTTCTACTAATACTTTATGTTATATTTCATCGACATTGGACCATCACGACCAGTTGGGTCATCACTATCGATAGGCATGGAGCAGTGAGGGAGGTTGCATTCTAAAATATAGAGGTAGAGGAGGAGCTTCAATAGATCGAGGAGAAACTCCAAAGGTTGACTCTGGATGTCCCGTACATCTCTATAGATTACTTTCCTCGGTGTTTCCAATTCCACATAGCTATGGTTTTTGGTTTCTTTGGATGACTACTTCGTTGGGTGGCTCACCCTATTATGTGTTGTCATGAGCACTAGGAGTAGCTAGGAGTAGTAGTTATGTCTGGTCATAGTATTGTACTGAAATCTTATGAGCTTCAGATTTTTTCCTTAGCATCTTTTTTGTAAAACATTTTCATTATAAAAAAATGACTTTTTACAAAATGATGGTGTGTTTGTACATGAAAAATTGGTTATTTATATGTTATTTTTACATATGTCATTTATCTTAAGTGAATATTAAGAATGAGCTATGTACCAATTTCAAAAATAATTGGCTAATGAATTAGCAATTGCATTCATTTTCCTTGGGTTATGTTGGTATCAAATAAACTCAAAATACCTTTCAAGAGTCCAAACCCTTTGAAATAAATGAAGAAGTAGGGGATTTAAAATAGTGTAGATATGGTTCAACTAAGAAATGACAAGTTCTGAATTTAGGTAAAATACAACCTGAATCACATCATTTGACAAAGCATCAATCAATATTCCAATCACTGTGTGATATTTACAGAGATTGTTTGCTGCGAGACCTAAGCAGATTTCACCTGAGGTTACTAAATCACCAGCAGGGGAATAAAGTACCATTTCGCTGACACGAGATTCAAGGTATGTCTACTAGAACCATCCACAAATATTGAATACAAGTCCTTCTATACATTCAAGTATGACACTATATAAGCAGTTGTAACTAGGATGAGTCCTAAATACAAAAGAACAAAAGTTCAAACCACTCCAAAACACACTCTATTAACAAAATGTACAAGGAACACATGAAAAATTATCTAATCATAGTACCTTATGAGGTAAATCCCATGTCATGGCTCACCTAAAGGCATCCAATCATATTCAATAAATTCGTAAGCCCCTTTTTCCAAAACATAACTCACAATATAAGGTCCATGCCACATGGACTCAAGTTTTCCGCTTCGTAACATACCATGTTTTTGGTCATATGTTAAAACCAAATCACCTTCATTAATGACATGGGGTTGAATGGATCTATCGTATTGAACCTTGATCTGTCCCTTATGTACCTCATTGGAAAGGGTTGAATCTTGGCGAGTTTCATGAAGCTTATTCAAATATAAGAAGCATTCTTCCTCTGTGGTGGTGCTAGGTAATATTTCAATGGTGACTTTCAGAGAAGGGCTCTCACATTCCATAGGTAGAGTCGCTTCCAGTCCATACACCAATTGGAATGGTGTGAAACTAGTTGATGTTTTTACCATGGTTTGGTAAATCCATAATGTTGACAATAATTGTAAGTTCCAACTAGATTTTGTGTACCCTGCCATTTGTTGAAGCATAGTTTTCAAAATTTTGTTGATTTCCTCAACGTGGCCATTGTCATGAGGATAGTAGGGTGTTGAGTTGTCGTGATAAAAACCTAGTTTAGCACTCAACGATGACATCATCTGGTTCCTAAAATGAGAACCATAATCAATAACGATGGCTTGAGGAACCCCAAACCTAGCGATAATGTGATTGAATAAAAATAGGGTGGTCGTTTTACCATTCTCAGCATATGTAGGCATAACCTCCACCCATTTAGTAAAATAATCGATGACAACAATAATAAAACCATGCCCCTAGCTGAGGTAGGATTATAATGCATAAAATAAATTTATTATTTAGCAAAAGGCCCAACAACAATGATGGGATGTAGTGGAGTAGGATGAGTGCGCTTTTTTGTTTGAAAAAGTTGACAGAGTGGACACTTTTTGATGGATTCAATACAATATTTAAATATGGAAGGATAAAATTACCTAGCGTGTAATATTTTCTAAGCCATAGCCATCCCAGAAAGATAACCACAACATGCTCCGAAGTGGTATTCATGTAACACATTTTTAGCTTCATCATGAGTTAAACAACGCCGCAAGATGGAATCAACGCCACTACGATACAATGTATCATTAATTATAATATAATACTTAGCGTGGTTACAGATACAGCAACATTCATCACAAGATAAACTAGGATGAAAAAGTTGTGTCTGGAGATACAAAATAATATCCCCATACCATGGGTCAGACATACTAATAAGGAACAAAGACCCATCAGGGAATGAATCAATGGATTGTGATTCCTTTGTAATACGAGGAAGATCACACATTATCTCAGCAAACACCAAATATTTTTTCGGACTGGATTTAACAAATTCTAGGTCAAATTCCTACAGAATAACAATCCAGTGAGAATACATGCCCCCTAGTACTTGACAAGTTAAAATATAGTACATGGGATTAGAATCTGCGAAAACAGTTGTTGTGTGGAGTAAAATGTAATGACGAAATTTTTAGATTGCAATGACCGTAGCTAGAGATAACTTCTCAAAATGTGAATATCACGTTTCAGAATCAAGAAGACTCTTACTCAAATTAATAAATCACATGCTCTTGAACGTTGTTGTCTGCTTGTGCTAGTACCATGCCAATAGTGGTAATGGATGCAACCACATATAGGGAATAATCCTTAGTATAATCAAGAGGTTCCAACACAGGTGTATGCATAGTGGAATTTTTGAGATTTTGAAGGCATGCTGCGCAAGGTCATCCCAAAAAAAAGGTATGACTTTCTTAAGTAATAGCATAAAACCACATGTTTTCTCGGCATAATTACATACAAAACAACACAAGAATTTTTCCTTCCCTTCAAAACTTTGAAGTTTAGTTATGTTGGTTGGTGGTGGTAGGGCCAAGATAGCCTCAATTTTCAAAGGACCAATTTGGATGCCATCTTTAGAGACAATGAATCCAAGCAGTCGTCTAGTCTCAACACAAAAACACATTTGTGTGGATTCAAATAGATATTATAGTGGTGACATCTAAGACAAATAACTCTCATATGGACCACATGCTATTCTCGACACTGTGAACAAGAAGTCAAATTGTCGAGATAGGGTTCCACTATTTGTTTGATATCATGGAAAGCATAAGACGATGCATTGAAATGTAGCTCCAGCGTTTTTTGGACCAAAAGGAAATTTTCTATAAGAAAAGGTTCCCGATGGGCATATAAAAATTGTTTTATGTTGATCAAAAGGAAGTATCTTGATCTGATTATAGCCAGAAAAACTATCCTTAAATTAAAAGATGACACCTTCGGCACAGTTCTCAATGATTTGATTGATAAATGGAGTGGGAGACTTGTCCTTTGGACAAACTTGATTGAGATTCAAAATATCAATACAAACCCTAATTGTACCCTTCTTTTTAGTAACATGAACAATATCAGAAATCCATTCTGTCAAAGGTATGGGATAATGAACCCAACTTTAATAAAATTTTCAACCTCTTCCTTGAAGGCTGTAGCTTTCCATGGATGTATTTGACGAAATTTTTGTCGTACTGGCATGGAATCAGGGTATGTTTTAATCTCATGAACAATGATCGAAGGATCAATCTCTGTAATTTATTCATAATTCCATGCGAAAACATCACAAAATTCCTTGAAAAGGGCCATATAAGTTTCAATCTGTATGGGAGAACAATTATGGCGCAAATGGATGTGTTCAACGATATCAAGTTTCATCGATATGTCGACTAGAGTATTCTTAGTAATATTACTCAAATCACCTTTAGACTCAACATTTTGGACGAATATAGGTGATTGAGGAGAAACAACAATATCAGATGAAATCAATGACTCAAAATTAGCTTCTACCAATTGCTAATTGGGAAGGAAAGAAGATTGATGATGAGCATCTTTCCAAGGTAATTTGTCAAAGGACATGAATTCCATTATAGATTCATCAGATGGAAGGGGATGTAAAAGATAGTCTGAAGACGGATGGGGGTAATCTAACTAACATCGTAGATGGTAAGGGTCTGATGCAACTAAAAGGCGTTCATTAATATTGCAATCATGATATGTGGATTGGATGGCTTGATAAACAAATTCAGATGGACTTAAGGATATCGAATCGTCAATTGATTTTCCCTTTAATAGATTGTTATGAGTTGTAGAGATCATGTTAATGGACACAACCTGGGAAGGATAAGTGGGGACTTTTAATGGAAAGATTCCCATGAGGGAAGTGTATTTGAGAATCCCTACCCCTATGTTTTGATATTGTGGAACAGAAGACCCTAAAAGTGGAACATTATTCGTAGAGTTGGAGTTAATATCAGGAGATCAAAAATATAGTTGATCGACAGTAACAAAAATCCCTTGGTATGGGAACTGGACTACACGAAAAACAAACGATGCAACCGTTTGCATAACATAGAAATAGTTTCTTCCCAATATACAATTATAATCTAAAGGTGCATTGAGAACTTCAATATCAATGGACACATATTTTCCCCTCAAATCTACCGACAAAGATGATAACAATCCATAAGGTTGGAATCCATGACCATCAAAGGCCTTCAATGTAGTAGGTGAGTGGTTGATCTCGAGAGAACTAATGGCTCGCCAAAAATATACAAACATGACCGAAGTAGAGGTACCTTCATCCAAAATGGTATGCTGGATTTTTTCCCATTAACTTTCATAGATATTTGAAAAGAAAGTTGGTGATAAAGCCTCGACTTAAAATATTCCAATTTACAAGTGATGATGTTGGAATTTTTCGGATCCATATCTCCAAATACTAACAACATAATTTTCCATTCCGTTGGATAAGTTTGGAGTACTTAGAGAGTGGGTATAGTGTAGGGTGCTTGAGCCAAATATTCAACAACGTTATAATATTGAGAAACACACACACTAGGATTAAACACTGAATTTCAAATTGTACTCTTAAGTGGACGTAAAACTGTCAGAAAAATGTTTTTTAGTTTGAAGACCATTAGTAGGAGGAGGAGTGGAAGGGGGCGGTTTATCAATAGAAATATCGTTACTCTCTTTCTCTAGTGATATGTCATAGCTCTGTGATTGATTTGTTACATGAACTATTTTGCTAAACATCATGTTGACTTCTTCAATAGAAGAAGAACAAGACCCATGCAAGGATTAATGATCAATCAATTGTTGTTGAGTGGTGAAAGGACTAGTTGAGACTATTGGAGTGGAATTATTTTTCAGAAATTTATTAACCTCTTCACAATGAGGAAATTATTTCATAAAGTGATCCCCTCCACATATGATTCAAGGGAACTTATCCTTTTCTCTTAGGTTTTGATTCAATATCTATAGTTTTTGATTTGGTATACTCCTGCTGATTCACGAGTTTTTTGGATTTTCCTTTACACTTTTTCTTAGTTCCCAAGGATTTTAAAGATTGTAATGCATTTAATTTAGTGGAAAAAACATAAGCATAAGTAGTCTTGGGATTATAAATAGCCTAAGTAGTTTTTGAAGTCGAATGACTTTGATTTTTCGTTGATTTATTGGAAGACTGGATTTGAACATAACCTCCAATGCCATCGATAGGTGGTTCTGTGGAAGGTCTTGAAGGATACGAAGTGGGAAGAGGAGAATTAAGAATTAAATCATACAAAGTTCCAGAATGGGAGTAAACAAAGTTTAGGTACTACGCATGTGACTAATTTATTGCTCTTCAGTTACAAAACCTCCCATAGCGACATCTCTAGAAATGTGTGGAAGTAGATATTTTGTAAACCAATTATCCAATGATTGATTAGGAATAGGAGATTTGATTAACCTACGTCGTCATCTCCACTCATGAATGTGATCAAATATGTGAATATAAGTAGACTGATGAAGCAGAGTCAAAAGGTCTGTACCCATTTCATACCTAATTGGTAACTAAAAATGTGTGAGAAAAGGCATTGCTAAAGATTTGAAATCGCCAAAAGAATGTTGTGGAAATTCAATATACCATTCGACAGTTGTTTCGGTAAGAGTACATCGGAAAATCCTCAAACATATGGAATCATCCATCAAATAGTTCAATGAACACAAAATATGGAAAGTATTAACATGATTTTTGGGGTCTTCTCCCTACCTTCCATCAAATTTAGGTATATCAGATGGTAATTTGACCGATATGGATGGCCAAAAGGGGTCATGCATGATGGGATCATTTATAAGTTTGTACAATTCTAGTAAATCTAAAGTTTCCAAGAAAGGAAGCTACTGATTTGGTTGTGGGTAGTTGTAATATTGATATGGAATAGCAGCACCAGTAGGTCCATAAGTTGGTTTTTGTTTTACATGATAGCTGTATTGACCACCCACATGCGGTTGTTGGTAAACTGAATGATTTTGTTGCAGGGGTTGAACACGAGAAACTGGTTGTTGGGGAGTATAACCCACAACAGGTTGTGACCATTGATTAGTTATACCTCCTGGGTAGGGTACAAAAAGATATGAATTGGTAGTAGGGGGAATAAATTGGATGTATTCCCCCCCAGCTGGATACTGCATGCACGTAATAGGTTGTTGTGTTGGTTGAACCCAAACAATTGGTTGTTGTTCCCCCCAAGTAGGTGTTGAATGTTGAACACGACCACCCACTCCACTTGGTATTGCACCTGATATATTAAACAAGTTAGGGGTATAATGGTATCTCATAGAATAATGTTAAGTTACATTTGGAAAATTGATAGAAGGCATAATCGAACTTCTCGATGAAACAACAACAGTTGATGGTTGTACTAGATGAGAAACAACCATAGTGGTGACTTGTGGAGTAGTTTGAGTACTAAACTGTGCAATTGTAGGTGATGAAGGAGTGTTAATGTTCATGTCTTGTTTAGAAGAAAGCCAAATAGAACGACCAAGGATGTCACTTGGTAGAAAATAAGGAAAAGGCCTTCTAGAATATGTGTCAAAACAAGGAGTTAACTCTATGGAAGAAGTTGGGATGGTACTCGTAGATCCAAAATTGAAAATGTATTGGATTAAATTTAAACCCCAGAAAGGTACAGAAGGAACAAACATGGTCACTATTACATCTCCTAGTGGTGGCTGATAAAATACTGATCCCAAAGGTACTACATAAAAAGTATTGTGCGCAGAAAGTTGCTCTATCACTATGGGTGCTGAGAGGTTAGATATTGGAACATTCCCAAAAGGAGAAAATTCTCCCCTTCCTTTGGTGATAGGCACTCCTTCTTGTTCAAGTGGAGTTCATGTTTCAACATCAAATGTTACGTACATCTCTTGTTCCATTTTTGAAGGGGCTGTAGGGTCTTCCAGATATTTAGGAAATAATCATTGAATATAACGAGATTGTATTATATGTTGATCCACTAGAATGAAAGACCAAAAATATCTATCTCAAAAAAATACTAATTATGTACACAAACACAAGCGCTACTCAGTATAATAGTAACAAGCAAACATGTGGTGGGTGGGATGAATAGTCTATATGCTCCCAGGAATGTCAAGTAATCACAACTTGTGATATAGTATGGGGTGCAATAGTGATATGCGACAAGGAGGATTGGGACCGTACCCTTTCTTGTATACCTAACTACCTAGATAATACATGTGTACTAGCTCCACGAGTGCGATTATCGATGTATTCCACCAAAGGGATGACCGATGGGTTACTTAGTTGGTCTTAGGATTGTAATGTTATCTTCCAATATACGCAATGTACGTGGGAGCTCAAATTCGTAGTAGTGTTGTCTAATGCACAACAATTCAAAAGGGGCCTTCCGATGTACCGTCAAGTATATAAAAAAATATTTCTATATACCATAAAATTACATGAAAAACCTTTCCATATACCAAGGAGTATGTGGAAATACCGCATAGTCCCCTCGATGCAGTGCAGGAAAAATGATAGCTCATATGCCTAAAGATGTTGAAACACGTCTCTAACCTAACACAGTCTTGTTAAAAGTTTTACCCTAATGATTTTATCTTTTTACAATTAGGTGGAAAATATGATGTAAATACTTGACTCAGAAACCATGCAAAGATGAAGTGCAAATCTTTACTTTCTCTTTCGAAATATGCCATGTTTTAAGAGAAGAGGAGGATTTTTTCCCCAAAACGCACAATCAAAATCAAATCCTTCAAAATTCTAAATGAAAATACAAACACACAAAGATTTTGTACTTCATTAAAATTCGACCTCTAATAATATGAGAAAACTAACTAGTTCTCTCACTTTTACAATTTCCACTATGTATAAAAATCAAAATAAAAACTAGTCATTTTTTTCGCAAATCTAGAAATCAAATACTAATTGAAACTAAAGGAAACAAATCTATTTTAATTTTTTTTTTTTGTTTTCCTTGGGAAATAAAAGGAAACATAGACACACAATTCTTCATATATATATATATATATATATATATATATATATATATATAAGCTACATTTTTTTTCTTTTACGAAGATATGCAATTAACATAGATATTTAAAAAGACTATAAACCAAAAAACAAAATTTTCATACTAAAAAATCATCAAACTCCTAATTTTTTTATCAATATATATTCTTTGGAAAACAATCGAAAAATTGACACAAATCCAATCCAGTATGTAGACTATAACACATAGTGCATCTTTTCTAGAAATCTAATTCAAAATCCAAAATACTGATTGAGTCAGAAAGTTACTAAACACCTACCTTGATGCAAATTGTAGGTTGGCACCAGTGCATTCTCCCTTGGCTGACACTTGGTGTACAAAGAGAAACAACTTCAATGATGCCTCTCGCAAACTATCAATAAGCATCGACGATGCTATGTCACTATATACAAAAAGCATTAGAGAACCATATTCGCCGACTAAAGATTACCCAGGTGCGTATCGCATAGATAAGGAATGAAAAGATAAAAAAACACCCACAAATTCAACAAGTGGTGAATAAATTGAAGTTTCCTAGAATTAATAACTGACCTTAAGAGGCAAAATATGACTGAAACAAAGTGAATTTAACACCCTTTAAAGAACAAAAGGAAACTGAAATTTGCAGTAAAAACAAACCAAAGACTAAGATATTGTATCCCCAGTTTGGTCACCAATTTTGTTAGTAGAAATACTCAATCAATGCAGACAAAGATTGTTTCCCTAGTCTATATGGTATAGATCTAGAACAAAACACAAACAATGATGAAAACATTTCCCTATATATAATTAGATTACTTGAATATAATGAAACCTTACCTTATCCGAAGGTTGTCCCTGCTAGCTTGAATCTTTAACATCAGTTGATATAAAGGAATCTACACAAAGATGAGAACCAACAAGAAACAAGTGGAAACATACAAGATAATCAAATAGATCTATATTAATGACCAATGAGAAAACATAATAAACATTATTACACAATGTTTATGGGAAAGGAAAACATGATTGCAATAACAAAATAAAGGGAAAATTTACAACCGAAGAGCCTTGGTGTTGTGCTTCTTCCTATAATCCCTTTTACTCAAAATTCAATGCTTTTCCTCTCAATTATAGAAGGATTTCAACAACATATGGATTCTTTATTGGTCCTCCTTTCAACCATGAGGGTGAGCTTGTATTTACAAGCCAAAAGGTATCACTTGGAGAAAGTTAAGGGATAATCCCTAAGGATTAGGGGTTCGAATGCCACCTATTCTGGTTGGTTGGGATAAGCCTCCATGAGGGATTTCTTCTGGAAAGCTCTTGATGCTTCTCTTTTTTACTTTTAACGAGCATTGATGCACATTCTACACTAACAAGTGGCATCAAGAAGATACTACAGTCCTTGTATGAAGACAAGAAGTGTCACCAATGCTCTATGTACATATGCAACCAACATTAGCCAAGTTGATGTCCACTATCAAAAGGTAGGGTAAGTGAGTGTCACTATAATAGGACTTCACGATTGTTCCATCCATTAGGAAACTCACGTAATTTATCTAGTTTTCCAATTTTTCTTCTATAAAAAAAAAATTACAAAAATTTCAATAATATCTAAAGAGAATACTGGATGGAAGAGGAACATCGTTATGCTTGTGTCCTAAAATTACAATTGTGTCCTAAGGAAGAGGACCCTGAAAATATGGATGTATGTCTTCAGGTTTTGTTGTCTTTGAGTTTGTTTATTCTAGAAATAATGCATAATATGGTCGAAGTATATCCACATTAAATCCTGGATGCAGACCTACATATGAAGGAATGTCCATCTTGAAAGCATTTTCTCCAATTTGCTAAAGAACAATGTATGGACCATAATGCAAAGGATTTAGCTTCTTGTATGGACCAATGAACCAATATTTCTTGAGGTGTATCCAGACCTAATCTACAACTTGAAAAGAATGAGGAATACAATGGTTTTCATGTTGAGTGTTAGATTTTGCATTAGCTCGTTATAACATCTTTTGTGCTTGTTTCTGAATGTTGCAAATTGGGTCCCTGAACTTGAGTGCTGTCTCAACTTCTTGATGTTCATGATCAGTGCCATCCAATTTTGTCAAAGGACTGATCAAGTTGATATGAACTGAGGGTTGCAATCCATAGTAGATTTCAAACAGACTCTTTCCTGTAGGGATGTGCTGAGCACGATTCTAACTGTGCTTAATTTTTGGGATAATTTCATCACATGTTTGACGATGCTTATGGTTATACATGTAGAACAATTGTACAATTAAGAGATTCAAAACTCTCGTATGTCCATTGGTCTAAGGGTGGAATGTAGTTGACAAAGAAAGATATTTGTTGAGTTGCTTCCAGAGGGTTTTCTAGAAAATGTTGACAGTTATGGAATCTCTGTTATAAATAATAGTTTTCAGTAGTCCAAAATGCTTCCAGACATGTTCAAAAGAGAGGTAAGAAATATGTTGTGTTTTCGTTGTCTTCTTGCAAGGATTGAGAACGACCATCTTGGAAAATCTATCCACTACGACCAAGATCGCATCATGTTTATTCTTGGTGAAGGTCATTCAATCAAGTAATCCATAGAAATAGATTCCCAAGGTCGATTAGGAACTATCAAGGGCATATATAAGCCTTTTAATATGTTAGGTGTTTTAGCAATTGCGCAAACAATGCATGATCATATGTACTTATCGACATCATATTTAAGTGTAGGGTTGTAAAAATAATTCTGAAGAATGGCGAGGTTTTTCACCACTCCACAATGTCCTGTAGTCTTAGTGTAGTGTGAATCCCAAATGAGCATTTGTCAGTTCTCAGTTGTCGGTACAAAAGTCATCCAATCTTGTATAGCAAGGTGTCTTTCAATAAACAGTCGATGGTAGACGACTTGTCGGTATGAAGATATTGATAGACTGATGAAAAGTTGTTGTCTACTTAATGCAACTAAGGCCAAGTGGTGGTGTCACATCCTTGCATACTCATCACTATAAGAAGGAGAGTAATGGGAGGTTGAATTAGACAATCAACTACGACATTGAGTTTCCTTTCTAGTACTTAATTACCAATTGGAATTCTTGCAGGTAATTAATCCACTTGAGTTGTTGATTTGTGTGCATCTTGGACTCAGACGAAGATAATTGTAGGGGATTATGGTTGGTATAAAAAACCATTTCCTTTCTAAGGACATAGTGTTTCCATTGCTTGAGTTCTTGAACAGTGACATAAAGATCCTTTTCATATGTCAAATACCTCCTAACCGTGTCATTGAAGGTTTCTTAATGAAAAGCGACCGGGTGACCAGACTATGTGATCACCGTGCCCAAGGCATAGTTTAAGGCATCCATCTCAATCTTGAAAGGTTGATGCCAATTAGGTCACACAAGTACTAGTGCATTATAGAGATGGTGCTTAAGCTACTCAAAATTTTGTTGTTGTGCTAGGGTCCACTTGTAAATAGTGATTCCATTCCCTTTCCTCAACTGATTCAATGGCCATGCTATATGAGCGAAGCTGACTAGAAATCATTGATAAAATTTTGCCAAACCAAGAAATATTCTTAGTTCATGATTTTTCTGAGGAATGGGATAGTGTTTGAGAATATGTATCTTTTATGGGTCAACATGAATTCCTGTAGAGTTGATTACATACCCCAAGTATTTGATGTTGTTCATGGTGTTAACACTCCGTTAAATTTTGGTCATAAGAGATACATGGGAATTTCAGCCTTGTCGAGATGTGTTGGGAAGGTATCTCAGTGGTCGTAGAAGGGGATGATGGCACACACAAGGTAGCATTTGACCATTGGAATGAGCCTCGGTGGTGAATGTCGAAGGAAACAAAACAGTTTGTGGATCGGAGATGCAAGGTAAAGAAGAGAATGTCCGGCGCGCTGAAGGAATTAAGGGGGACTCATGATCGAAGGCTGAGATTGATTAGATAGCAGATCAACGGCGTCAAAAAATTTCACATGTCAAACATGCTCGACCAAAGCCACTTTTCCAGATTGCTAAATAGTTTAAAGGACGGACACATCTAAAAGTCGAGAATGGGATCCAAGAAGATCCACAGTTGAAATTGATTTCACATCCCAGATTTGCGAGGACACAATAGCAATTGCAGATTACGAAATTTGGTATGGGCCGCTTAGATCGACGGTCCCTATGAGAACGGAGGGCGATCAGTGATCATAGTTCATTTCACAATATGGATTAGCATGGAGGGAACCAAAACCTCACTTTGCAAAGAATGGTAGGGTCCGCCTAGATCAACGGTTGTGAAGGAAATCGATCTTGATCGACGGTTGAGCTGCACATGCGCGAAGTAGGGAAAGATGTAGCATAATGAACCTCTCATACCTACGGTTCAAATCGCAAATAGTAAATCTATGGTGCAAGTCACCTGGGAAAGGCACGAAGGTTATGTTGTGTGAAAAGCTATAAAGGGGTCCACGTGAAGTTGCAAATATTTGTCTTTTCCAAAACCTCAAAGCAGCCAAATATCCAACCACTTATAGAGCACCAACACGAACCGACCAGAAGACTGTGCTACAAAACAAGGTAGGTCCCTGATACCCTCTCATTGCTATTTAAAAATGGACGTAGTAGGAGAGACAGAAGTGGTAGGGGTGAGAGATGATGTAGAACCTGAGACCATAGGTCAAAGGGTAGAAGAAAGTCTGGTAGATGAGAATGCTGATATTTTGGATACCATTCTGGTGGGAGAAGCCATTGAAACCGCTAGAATTAAATTGGAAAATATTAAGAACTGAGGTGGAGATACCTGTAGTGTTTTAAAATCTTTCTTCCATTTTTTCTCTGTTGGCCAAACCCCCCATTGCCCTGAGTTTTTCAAATGGTGTGCATACAATTTATCTATCGCCAAAGGTGTCATTATGAATAAATGAAAGTCTAAAATCCTTTTCTCAGTCCAAGCTTCCATCATCCTCAAAACCCTGGATATCTCTGACGAATTCATCCATATATCCCAAGACTACCAGGACAAAAATATTATACATTGTTTTAGAGAGTTTATAGATGAAAGTAAAGAAACCTTCTTGAAAACCTATTCTAAACCCAATAGTGAACCCATCGACCTGTCTTACCCTATTGACCTCAACCAATTCAAAGAAGAAACTCAGTGTTGTATATCCCTGGCTAGTCAGTTCCTCGGTCTAGATACCTACGCCTATGTCACAGAGTCATTATTGAGTCTTTTGTTCATCCTGAGTACTTGTCTAGCCGAACCTGAATTGCCTGGACAATCTTGTCAATCGTGTTGCCTTAAGTTTGATGAGTTCTTGGCCGAGAACATCTGTTCTCAATTAGAGAATTTCGATGGCACTAGAATGTTCAGATTCCAGTCCTTTTTGCTGAGAATGCTTATAGCTTAAAATGAGGAAGACCTACAAGTACCAAAACTGGAAATCACTGCTGATATGGCCACTAATTACTGTAAATTCATGAACCAATTTATGGCCGAAATATACGACCTCTTCTTTCAAGAGAGGTTACCTAGGGTGTTTCCTGAGATGAGGCAAATGCTGCAGCTGTTAAATAGCAAGAAGATAGGGTACTGGTTCCTCACAGAATTTGGAACGACCATAAGGTTGTATGGCTTCGTACATGCACCCTACATTTAGTCGAATTTTCTAACTGCTAGGGTTTTCTCCCTGGAATTGATCCAGCAAAGACTCATTGTTGAAGAAGAGCATTTCTTGAGCTTTAAGAAAAGATCAAATTTTATTTTCCCATGGGAAGTAGGACCATACACAGTTAGAAGTAGGGTTGCTTTGCCCCTTATTACCAACTTGCTTAGAGGCATTGAGTTTTCCCTGGGACAAGTGGTAAATTATGACCCTCACCAGATAATTTCCAAAAGGAGGAAAGCTCACAAATGTAGTCCTTTTGAACACACCGAAATACTTGTACTTAGAGAAGCAACCAACTGGGACAATTTCCCTAATCCTTCCCCGATGGATACCAGCATAGATCAAGGCACTGGCTCACAACTACTCGGGGTAGCTTCTCCCCAAAAAAGAATTCGCTAAAGTAGTTTCAATAGCCAGGGAATTCTCCTCATTGGTTAGCTATTCAACGAGTTTAATAAAAAGAGGGGGTCCAGAGCCCATGGACACTGAAGAAGTGGACATGGCCAACATGCCCAAGAAGCAGAAAGTAGAACGGGGACAACAATTGGTGTAGGTTAAAAGGGGCCAGGAAAAGGGACATGTGAAGAAGAAGAATTTAGCGAAAGAATAGCAATAGGAAGAGCCCAAGAAAGCCGAATTGCAAATACAAGAGTATTTTTTTGACGAGCAGACTCCAAGCAAGCATGCATCCAAAGAGGACTAGCTAGGATCTTATCGAGAGAGGGTTGATAAAACTTTCTAGGAGATGATAGAACTATATAGCGAGGCATCATGATTACCTTGCCCCTATGTGGTGCTGAAAATTGTAAGAGATCATGCCACTGACACCCTTAGCTAGGCCTTGGCAATGGGGAACAAGTTGTCAGAGGTTAGTGTGAACCTCTCGAAGGTTCCCACTACTGACATAATACACCTCAACAAAGAGACTGGAGATATATTGAATTCCAGAATGCTTAAGGCTACCATACAGATGTTTAAACTGGAGGAAAGTAAAGCAAAAAATTTAAACCTTTTAAAGAAGGTGAGAGTGGAGAACAAAGCACTCAAAGCCCAAATCAACAATTTACAGAGTGAAGCAATGCAGATAGAAGGACCGACACATAAAGGGATTTTGGCTCAGAAATTGCTCGATGATAAGGAGAAGGATATCTAGACCCTAAAAAAGAAGTTAAAAATGCCTGCCACCGAGCTTGCCCAAACAGAAGAACTGGCTAACTTTAAAAGAGAAAAAGAGGCCTTGAACGTTGAGCTTACCGATTGCAAAGCTAAGCTACTAAAGCTCGAAGACAAAGAGAGGTAGTGGGAAGCAGACATCCAATTTTTGAAGAAAAACGAGGCAGAATTGAAAACCAGATTAGGAATGAAGGAAAAAGAGCTTCAAGGAAGAAGTGTAGAGAGTAAAATCCAACCCACGGGTGTGGGTGGAGAGATAGATACCGGTTCTCTCTCTAGAGCAATGTCCCATATAGGCCTGAAAGATACAGAGCTCATTAAACTAAAGTAGTAGCTCGAGGAATTGGAAAAAGAAAGGGTCAAAGAGAAACAAGGAAGAGAAAAGATAGAAGAGAAATGCCAAGCTAAGCCAACTGGTGGTCGGTAAACTTTCCTTGCAAGGCACTAGACATCTGAGCTGGAATCCGATCATTATAGAAGCTGACAAGTTCCGGCCTTATCTATATTTCATTGAAGACCAGGATAGCGCTATGGCGGAAGCCAAGAAAAAAGTCCTTACAGTATTAGGAGAAATACAAAAAAGGCCCTTGGTGATAGCGGAAAATGCCATTACTTTCCTAAGATCTCTATCTTACGAGTCTGCCAACCGATACGGTATCCAAAACAGGGTTGATGTTGTCTCCGGAGCTAGAAAGGTAGTTACTAAGCACATGATGTTGGAGACTCTACGGGCCAAAATAGAAGTTATTGAGAACAAATTCCTAGAGGTCATCAAGCTGTTCAAACCACTAGTACACAGAGGACTTCCTTTTTCAGGGAAGAAAAGGTTCCTTTATTGTCCCAGAAGGAGTATCGGGAATGCCTGGTGCACTGCCAATTAGACAACAACAAGTTCAGAGCTATGCAACAATCGTTGTCAGGGAAGATCATTTTTGATAAATTGACCAATGATTTTGAATTGTTGTTTGATTTTAAAGCCACATGCACCGAGGTCCCTGAGAATTCATACCCGGAAACAATGGAGCTCAAAGCACAAGCCTACGACATGGAAGTCGCGACCCTACCTGGTCCCAATTTAGGGAAAGTCATTCAGCAGTATGGGTTGACCAAATTCAAAATGCATCCGTAAGAGTGGCGATGGCAATACGTGGGAAGTCTTCTTCATGTTGCATGCCCGTTCCAACTATCACCTCTCTCAGTGCATTGTACAATCATCACCCGCCACATGGAAATATAGGAAATTTTCATGCACATTTTCCCTTGCATTCCACATTTCATTGTTTAGCTGTTTCAGGAAAATCGCAGTTGATGTGCCACCTAAGAGTTTGTTAGAGGATGTCCTTTAGTTGTAACAAATTTTAGTTCCTGAATGCCAGTTTAGAGAATCCAAATAGCTATAAATATACCTCCTGAAGAAGGAGAAAGGGTTGAACCCAATGTAATTTTGCTGTGTATGATTTCAGGATAATTTTAATAACAATTGCAGAGCCGACGTTGGCGGTTTTTACAGGGATTCATGTGTCGTTCGTATTTGCAGTCTGTTGCTTCCTTTCTTAAATGAATGTTTTTCCAATTTATCTCTCCAATTTTGTTTTCTTTCATATATGAACATAGTGTATAACAATTTGGAATTCATACTTGCTATGCTTCGTCTGTTGTTTCATACATTCACCAAAGTTTTCTTCTAAAGTTAATACATAATTCATTTTTCAATGCTCTATGTTGATGGTCTGTTCATGTTCTTCTTTTCCACCAGAAAATTTTAAATAGACTGTTATCGAGTGGCTATCTTGTCCCTGTGTTGGAATCACTTGCATAAGTTCTGTTTATTTCTATTACATATCTTGACTCCATCGCCCAATGGTTTCATGTTTTGTTTCAACCAACTTTACAAACAATTTATAGTTTCACTTGTATATATCTCGCATTGTTAACATTTTGTGAGAGATCCCTCTCGGAAGAGAAGAAGGCCAGTTCTCTCTTCGAAAGTGATTCTGCTATTACCTAGGAGCGAGCCTTCTGCAACCTTTGATCTCAATTTTGGTGCTAACAAACTGGCGCCATTTCCAAGGATGAGTTGAAGACTATCCCTGGGAAGAACGACAAAGATTCAAATCATAAAGGATTTCTGTGGGCAAACAGAGATTCTTGCATGTGAAAAGGGTTGTATCATTTTCCCTGGTGACTCCACTGAAAGATTTTGGAAGGTGACTCCATTAAGGAGACCGGTGGTCAGAAAGAAAGAGATTTCTGGGGGCAAACAGAAATTTCTGAATTCGCAAGAAGGTTGTATGTTTGTCTTGGTGACTCCACACCCACTTCGACTAGTATCACACTAGATATCCTGGCTTCCAGAAAGATCCACACTAGAGGTAACCCTGATCCTGAAACTTTACAAAGTGTGGATAATCCAAAAAGAATACTTAGAAATATTAAAGAGAAACTGGATTTTCCATTGTTTGGTACTTCATCATCTCAAGATTTGTACGGCATATAGGAACCCGGGTGGGGGGTTAGAGCTGAAAGACTACTAACCAAATCTAGGTCGAAATTAGAAAAATTGATGGACAGGCTAACGAAGGAGGCCAAGCCGATGAACCGGGAGCAGAATGAACCTCAGATAAGGAATCCTAATTTTAGGAGGCAAGTCCCTCCCCGGCTCCAACCAAATAGACCGAGGGATGTGAGGAATCCAAGAAACCAAGAAGAGCAGCCAATCAGGCCTCCTTTCCCTGAAAACTATGTGGCTGCAGAAGATGAAGCTGAGTCCGTCAAAGATCATATCCATCATTTCGGTGATTTGGACTCTGATATCTACTTGACTGAAGAGGAACATGATATGTTCTCTCAAGTGGATGATAAGACCCTGACAGGGGAATTGGAGAAATATCATAAAGGATATATGCATGGTATAGACGATGTCAGGAAGATCAAGTTAAGAAGTAGGGACGTTGCTATAAATAATCCTAGGATTAAACCCAGACCAGTATTCCAGTAATCAGACTGGCCAAGAGAAAGGAGATGAAAAACAAAAGGGGCCAATAACACCTAGAGAAGTGGAAAAGGGGAATAGTAATGTGAAAGAGTTGGAGCCAATGGAAATTGTCGAACTGGGCAAAACTGCCCCCATGTTCAACCTCCAAAACGAGCTAGCTAAGCTGAATGTCTCGATTCATTTCAATGAATTATTGAGGAATCAGGAATACATGGACACTATAACGAAGATGATTGCAAATAAGGGAGAAGCTCACCCGGATATCTTGAAACTGACTGAAGAAAACCCTACTATTATTCTAGGATCTAAGATGGATAGCATGGACAGCGAAGATGAGGAGGCACCCCCCTTTTACTTGAGCTTGAATGTACATGATATGGTGTTACACAATGCTATGTTGGATTTAGGAGCCTCACACAATCTAATTCCAAAGGGAGTGGTGGAAATCCTGGGATTGGATATTACAAGGCCTTATAAAGACCTATATTTGTTTAATTCTAAGAGGGTAAAATGTCTGGGATTGATCAAAGACATGGAGGTATCTTTAAATAAGTTTCCATCTAAAATTGTAGTCATGGATGTCATTGTGGCCGACATTCCTCCCAAGTTTGGTATTTTGCTATCAAGGTCTTGGAATTCGAAGATGAAAGGAAGCTTGCAAATGGACATGACATATGCGACAATTCCTGTTTGGAATGAAAACAAAGGGTTGTACAGTGAGAAGAGATTTCCTTCCGTCGTGAGTAGTCAGGCTCAGCTCGACATCCATCATGTTTATGTTGTTGACACGGACTTGGGGTCGTCTATTTTATTTAATGATACATCTCCTTGCAACTCAAAAATTGTTGTGCCGTAGAAAGGTAAAAAGGATAAAGAAGAGACTAGCGAGCTGGAAGCTTTGGAAAGAAAGTAGAAGGACGAAGGACTATGGAAGATGTATTTTGATGGCTCAGTGGCTAAAGCGGGTGGTGGCGCAGGTGTGTATATAATATCCCCCATTAGGGATACCAAAGATTACTCTTATAAGTTGACTTTTGAATGCTCTAATAATGTAGCAGAATATGAGGCCTTATTGCCGGGCCTACATGCACTAAAGGATTTAGGAGAGAAAAGGGTCCAAATTTTTGGGGATTCGAAGCTTGTAGTAAATAAGGTGAATGACAGCTATCAGACTAGACATCTAATAATGAGAGCTTACCGGAATGAGGTATGGTATATGTTCAGAAATTTCTTCACTGAACATACAGTCCAAGTGATCCCCAGATATGAGAATATGGTGGCAGACTCTCTGGCGACTGCAGTAGAAAAATTCAAAGCCCCTATGGCAGGCAAAAAGAAATATAAAGTAGATATTGTAAATAGACCTTCCATACCAGATATGACTAAATATTGGCAAGTATTTGAAGACGATATGCAGATCAAAAGATTCCTGGAGTTGTCCGGTAAGATTGTAAACACCCACATAGATGAAGGTGGCGTTGACCCCAAAAACTTCCTAGACGTTGAAGAGGAAGGGGAAGAAGCCGTCGAGACGGGAAAACTAAAGGACTCCTTAGGAGGCAGGGATATAGTCCAGTTGAATCCTTTGATCCCTTTAGAATCTCTTTTTGAAGGATATAGTCCAGTTAAAGGACTCCTTTGATCCCTTTAGAATCTCTTTTTGACCAAAATGATGTAGCCAGAGATCCGAAGGTCGAGCCTGCCATGGATGTCATCGAAGATATAAATATTGGCACTGAAGGTGACCCAAAAATTATAAAATTGTCCAAGAGATTATCCACTAAAGAAAAAGAAGGGTATGTGAACCTGATCAAGAAATAAATGGATGTGTTTGCGTGGAGTTATGAAGATCTCAAAGAGAATGACACTTCCATCATACAACATACTATTCCGATTAAACCCGGAGAAAAACCATTCAGGCAAAAACTCAGGACGATCAATTCGAAGCTAGCACCCATTGTTGAAAAAGAAGTAAAAATGTTGTTTGATGCAAAGATAATAGTGACTCTGAGGTTTTCAAAATGGGTAGCCAATTTGGTTCATGTTCGGAAAAAGAATGGGGAGATAAGGCTATACGTAGATTTCAGAAACTTAAATAAAGTTTCTTTAAAAGACAACTACCCATTGTCGAAGATGGACCAGATCCTGTAGAGGGTGGTAGGATCAGAAAGGATTTTCACTAAGGATGGTTTCTCCAGTTACAATCAGGTGAAGGTGTTACCTGAAGACCAAGAAAAAACAGCTTTCACCACACCTTGGGGTACATTCATGTACGCAAAGATGCCGTTTGGGCTAATGAATACTGGAGGAACTTTCCAATGTGCCATGGATATTGCCTTTGCAGATGAGAAATAAAAATTTGTGGTGGTATACATGGACGACATTACTATATACTCTGGGTGATAAAGATCATGTCAGGAATTTGGAAAGAGTTTTCATTAAATGCAGGAAATATGGCATCTCATTAAACCCTAGAAAGTCGAACTTCACTCTTGAAGAAGGAAAGTTGCTAGGGAACATCATTTCAAAGGAAGGGATCAGGATCAATCCAGACAGGGTAAAAGGCATCTTGAAAGTAGAAGAACCAAGGAGTAAGAAGGAAATACAGTCTTTCATCGGTCAAGTCAACTTCTTTAGGAGATTCATCCCTAGCTTTGCCGAAATCCTGATGGACATTACTTACATGCTAAAGAAATATCATGAAATCAAATGGACGGTAGGAGCAAAGAAAGCTTTCAAAAATATAAAACAAGCCATTTCAGAGGCTCTTGTACTAATCAGCCCATATTTTGAGAAAGATTTCCTAGTATTCTCGTATGCTTCAGAACACACTGTAGCGGCAGCGTTGCTACAGAAAAATGATCAGGGTGAAGAACAACCCATAGCGCTCTTCAGTAAAATATTGACGGATGGAGAGTTAAGATATAGCATAATGGAAAAACAAGCCTACAATTTGGTAAAAGCCTTGAAGGATTTCAAAATATACCTCCTCCATTCCCACATAATCTCCTATGTACCCCGCAGTGTAGTGAAAAGCATACTTACATAGCCGGATCCGAAAGGAAAGAGAGCTAAATGGGTTGCAGTGCTCCTGGAATATGACATAGAAATAAATCCCATGAAGTTGATCAAAGGGAAAGGGTTGGCTGAGATGATGACGGACTCCCATTGTGACTCTCTGCGGCTGAATTTTCTAGCTTGTCAGTCTGGTCGGGTGGAGGCAGAGGTGCAAGTGAAGTCTAATTTCTCTGCGTCTCCTTGGTATGCTGACATTATTTTTGTATTGTAGAATTTACAACCTCCTGCTGGGCTTAGCAAAACCTGGGCTAGATCCATAAAACTGAAAGATGCAAAATTTTGCATCTTAGAGCAATACCTTTATTGGAAGGACCCCAAGGGGATACTTTTGAATTGTCTTCTGGAGAACGAAGCTCAACATGTGGCAAAGGAATTTCATGAAGGAGATTGTGGAGGACACCATTCCTGGAAATTTACCGCAAACAAAATTATGAGGAAGGATTTTATTGGCCTTCGTTGTTTTCAGATGTTTGTAAGGAAACGAATAAATGCCACCAATGTTATATTTTTGAAGGAAAAAGGAAAGTGGTGTCTCTTCCCATCAACCCTATATCTGTGGAAGCTCCTTTCCAGCAATGAGGGTTAGATTTCATGGGGCAAATAAATCCAAATTTCTCTGGGCAACATAAGTGGATTCTGACTGCCACTGATTACTTCACAAAGTGGATCGAGGCCATATCCACCATGAGGGCTAAAGAAGAAGTGATAATGGATTTCTTAGAAAATAATATTTTAGCGAGGTTCGGCTGCCCGAAGCAGATTGTGACAGACAATGCACCTGCATTTAAATCCAGGAAGATGATCATTTTTTCCACAAATATCATATAAGCTTAAATCACTCTATGGATTATTACCCACAGGGGAACAGACTGGCAGAATCCTCTAACAAAAGCCTTGTGAGGATCATTAATAAGTTGTTGGAGGATAACAAGAAATCCTGGCACACAAAATTGAAATATGCCTTGTGGGCCGACAGAATCAGGGCCAAAAGGGCCATCGATATGTCGCCGTTACGGCTGGTATATGGAGCCAAGGTAATTTTTCCTACCTCTCTGGGCGTTCCTGTCATGAAGTTATTGCGGGACCCTTTGGATGAGCCTAATCCCATTCATAGAAGGATCAACCAAATTATTGAGCTTAATGAAGCAAGGGACAAGGCATATGATAAAGTACAAATACATCAAGAGAAGATGAAGAATACCTTCGACAGGAGAATAAAAGAATATGTTTTCCAGGTCGATGACTTGGTGCTAAAATGAGATGCCTCGCATGAAGAAAAAGGGAAGCATGAAAAATTCAACCACTTATGGGTAGGCCCATACCTTATTGCAACGCACAGAGGAGACAACACCTTCATTTTACAGCATCTAGATGGGTCAGAGTACGAAGGAGGCACAGTGAATGGGAGGTTCCTGAAACATTACCTAGAATGAAGGGACTAAGGTTCATGTATCATAGTGTAAATATGTTTTATGTTTTAATCAGTATGGATGGTGAATCAGAAGATTTGAAGCTCGTGGAGAAGACCCTAAAATCAGAAGAGGTAACCATTCTTTCAAAGTATATTTTCTTTCAGGCAATAAAATAAAAGGAGGTTTTCAATGGAGTAGGTGACTAGTCTACGGGTTCTTTGCTACCTCACTGGGAGGATAGAATCCCTCGTGGAGCTGGTTGTTAACACTCTATTAAATTTTGGTCCTAAGAGATACATGGGAATTTCAGCCTTGTTGAGATGTGTTGGGAAGGTAGCTCAGTGCTCATAGAAGGGGTTGATGGCACACACAAGGTAGCATTCGGCCATTGGAATAAACCTCGATGGTGAATGTCGAAGGCAACAAAATAGTCTATGAATCGGAGATGCAAGGTAAAGAAGATAACGTCTGGTGCGCTGAAGGCATTAAGGGGGACTCATGATCAAAGGCTGAGATTGATCGGATGGCAGATCAATCGTGTCAAAACATTTCACACGGCAAACATGCCTGACCAAAGCCACTTTTCCAGATTGCAAAATAGTTTAAAGGACGGATGCATCTAACGGTCGAGAATGGGATCCAAGAAGATCCATGGTTGAAATTGGTTTCGCATCTCAGATTTGTGAGGACATTGCAGCAATTGCAGATTGCGAAAAGTGGTATGGGCTGCTCAGATCAACGGTCCCTATGAGAATGGAGTTAGATCAACGGTCATAGTTCATTTCGCAATCTGGATTAGCATGGAGGGAACCAAAACCTCACTTTGTGAAGAATGGTAGAGTCCGCCCAGATCAACGGTTGTGAAGGAAATCGATCTTGATCAACGGTTGAGCTGCACACATGCGAAGTAGGGAAAGATGTAGCATAAAGAACCTCTTATACCTACAATCCAAATAGCAAAGAGTAAATCTATGGTGCAAGTCACCTGGGAAAGGCACGAAGGTTATGTTGTGTGAAAATCTATAAAGGGGTCCACGTGAAATTGCAAAGATTTGTCTTTTCCAAAACCTCGAAGCCATTGAATATCCAACTACCTACAGAGTTCCAGCACAGACCGACCAGGAAACTGTGCTACAAAACAAGGTAGGCCACTGATACCCTCTCAGTGCTATTTAAAAATGGACGTAGTAGGAGCGACATAAGTGGTAGGGGTGAGAGATGATGTAGAACCCGAGACCACAGGTCGAAGGGCAGAATAAATTCTGGTAGATGAGAATGTGATATTTTTGATACCATCCTGGTGGGAGAAGCCATTGAAACTGCCAGAAGCAAATTGGAAAATCTTAAGAATTGAGGTGGAGATACCGGCGGTGTTTTTAAATCTTTCTTCCATTTCTTCTCTATTGGCCAAACCCCCCATTGCCTTGAATTTGTTGAATGGTGTGCAGAAAATTTATCTGTCACCGAAGGTGTCATTATGAATAAATCAAAGTCTAAAATCCTTTGCTTAGTCCAAGCTTCCGTCATCCGCAAAACCCTAGATATCTCTGACGAATTCGTCCATATATCCCAAGACTACCAGGAAGAAAATATTATATGTTTTTTTAGAGAGTCTATAGATGAAAGTAAATAAACCTTCTTGAAAACCTGTTCTAAACCCAATAGTGAACCCATCGACCTGTCTTACCCTATTGACCTCAACCAATTCAATGAAGAAACTCAATGGTGTATATCCCTGACCAGTCAGTTCCTAGGCCTAGATACTGACTCCTATGTCACAAAGTCATTATTGAGTCTTTTGTTCGTCTTGAGTACTTGTCTGATCGAACCTGAATTGCCTGGACAATCCTATCAATCGTGTTGCCTTAAGTTTGATGAGTTCCTAGAAGACAATATCTGTTCTCAGTTAGCAAATTTCCACGACACTAGATTGTTTAGATTCCAGTCCTTTTTGCTGAGAATGCTTATAGCTTATAACAAGGAAGGCCTACAAGTACCAGAACTGGAAATCATTGCTGATATGGCCACTGATTACTGTAAATTCATGAACCAATTGATGCCCGAAATATACGACCTCTTCTTTCAAGAGAGGTTACCTAGAGTGTTGCCTGAGCTGAGGTAAATGCTGCAACTGTCAAATAATAAGAAGATAGGGGAATTGTTCCTGACAGAATTTGGAACGACCATAAGGTTGTATGGATTCATACATCCACCGTACATTCTACCGGCTTTTCTAACTACCAGGGTTTTCTCCTTGGAATTGATATGGCAAAGACTCATTGTTGAAGAAGAGCACTTCTTGAACTTTAATAAAAGCTCAAATTTTATTTTCCCATGGGAAGTAAGGCCATACACGGTTAGAAGCAGGGTTGCTTTGCCCCTTGTTACCAACTTGCTTAGAGGCATGGAGTTTTCCCTGGGACAAGCGGTAAATTATGATCCTCACCATATAATTTCCAAAAGGAGGAAAGCTCACAAATGTAGGCCTTTTGAACACACTGAAATACCTAGACTTAGAGAAGCATCCAACTGGGACAATTTCCCTAATCCTTCCTTGATGGCTACTAGCATAGAGCAGGGCACTGGCTCACAGCTACTAGGGGTAGCTTCTCTCCAAAAATAATTGGCTAAAGTAGTTGCAATAGTCGAGGAATTCTCCTCACTAGTCAGCTATTTAGTGAGTTCAATAAAAAGAGGGGGTCCAGAGCCCATGGAAACTAAAGAAGTGGACACGGCCAACATGCCCAAGAAGTAGAAAGTAGAATAGGGACAACAATTGGTGCAGGTTAAAAGTGGCTAGGCAAAGGGAGATGCAAAGAAGAATAATTTAGTGAAAGAAAAACAATAGGAAGAGCCCAAGATAGCCAAATTGCAAATACAAGAGTATGTTTTTGACGGGAATACTCCATGCAAGCATGCATCCAAAGAGGATTGGCTAGGATCTTACTGAGAGGGGGATGATAAAACTTTCAAGGAGACGATAGAACTATATAGCAAGGCATCGCGATTACCTTGCCCCAATGTGGCACTGAAAACTATAAGAGATCATGCCACTGACACCCTTAGATTGGCCTTGGCAATGGGGAACAAGGTGTCAGAGGTTAGCGTGTACCTCTCAGAGGTTCCCAATACTGACATAATACACCTCAACAAAGAGACTGGAGATATATTGAATGCCAGATTGCTCAAGGCTACCATACAGATGTCTAAGCTGGAGGAAAGTAAAGCAAAAACTTTAAACCTTTTAAGGAAGGTGAGAGTGGAGAACAAAGCACTCAAATCCCAAATCAACAATTTACAGAGTGAAGCAATGCAGATAGAAGGACCGGCACATAAAGGGATTTGGGCTCAGAAATTGCTCGATGATAAGGAGAAGGAGGTTTAGACCCTGAAAAAGAAGTTAAAAATCCCTGCCACCGAGCTCACCAAAACAGAAGAGCTGGCTGAATTTGAAAGAGAAAAAGAGGCCTTGAATGCTAAGCTTACCGATTGCAAAGCTAAGCTACTAAAGCTCGAAGGAAAAGAGAGGCAGTAGGAAGAAGACATCTAGTTTTTGAAGAAAAGTGAGGTAGAATTGAAAACCAGATTAGCAATGAAATAAAAAGAGATTTAAGGAAGAAGTGAAGAGAGTACAATCCAACCCATGGGTGTGGCTAGAGAGATAGATACTGGTTCTCTCTCTAGAGCGATGTCCCAGATAGGCCTGAAATCTATAGAGCTCATTAAACTAAAGCAGCAGCTCAAGGAACTGGAAAAATAAAGGGTCAAAGAGAAACAAGGAAGAGAAAAGATAGAAGAGAAATGCCAAGAATTGGTTCAACAAAATGCCAAGCTAAGCCAACTGGTGGTCGGTAAACTTGCCTTGCAAGGAACTAGACATCTGATCTGGGATCAGATCATTATAGAAGTTGACAAGTTCTGGCATTATCTAGATTTCATTGAAGACCAGGAGAGCGCTATGGAGGAAGCCAAGAAAAAAGTCCTGACAGTATTAGGAGAAATACAGAAAAGGCCCTTGGTGACAGCAGAAAATGCTGTTACTTTCCTCAGCTCTCTGTCGAATGAGTCTGCCAACAGATACGATATCCAAAATAGGGTTGTTGTTGTCTCCGAAGCTAGAAAGGTAATTACTAAGCACAGGATGTTGGAGACTGTATGGGTCAAAATAGAAGTTATTGAGCACAAAGTCTTGGAGTTCATAAAGCTATTCAAACCACGGGTACGCAAAGGACTTCCTTTTTTATGGGAAGAAAAGGGTCATTTATTATCCTAGAAGGAGTATCGAGAATGCCTGGTGCACTGTCGATTAGACAACAGCAAGTTCAGAGATATGCAACAATCGCTGTTAGGGAAGATAATTTTTGATGAATTGACCAAATGTTTTTGAATTGTTGTTTGATTTTAAAGCTGCATGCGTCGAGATCCCTGAGACTTCATACTCAGAAACAATGGAGCTCAAAGCACAAGCCTACGACATGGCAGTCACGACCCTACCTGGTCCCGATTTATGGAAAGTCATTCAACAATATGGGTTGACCAAATTCAAAATGCATTCATAAGAGTGGTGATGGCAATACGCGGGAATTCTTCTCCACGTTGCACGCCTGTTCCAATGATCATCTCTCTCAGCGTGTTGTACAGTCATCACCCGCCATATGAAAATATAGGAAATTTTCGTGCATATTTCTCCTTGCATTCTACATTTCATTGTTTATCCGTTTCAGGAAAATCACAGCCGATGTGCCACCTAAGAGTTTGTTAGAGGATGTCCTTCAGTTGTAACAAATTTTAGTTCCCGAATGTCGGTTTAAAGAATCCAAATAGTTATAAATATACCTCCCGAAGAAGGAGAAAGGGTTGAAACCAATGTAATTTTGTTGTGTATGCTTTCGAGAGAATTTTAATAAAAATTGCAGAGCCGAGGTCGATGGTTTTTACATGGATTCATGTGTCGCTCGTATTTGCAGTCTGTTGCTTCCTTTCTTATGTGAATGTTTTTCCAGTTTATCTCTCCCATTTTGTTTTCTTTCATATATGAACATAGTGTATAACAGTTTGGAATTCATACTTGCTATGTTCCGTCTGTTGTTTCATACATTCACCAAAGTTTTCTTCTAAAGTTAATACAGAATTCATTTTTCAATGCTCTATGTTGATGGTCTGTTCATGTTCTTCTTTTCCACTAGACAATTTTAAATAGACTGTTATCGAGTGGCTATCTTGCCCCTGTGTTGAAATCACTTGCATAAGTTCTGTTTATTTCTATTACATATCTTGACTCCATCGCCCAATGGTTTCGTGTTTTGTTTCAACCAACTTTACAAACAATTTATAATTTCACTTGTATATATTTGGCATTGTTAACATTTGGTGAGAGATCCCTCTCGAAAGAGCAGAAGGCAAGTTCTCTCTTCGAAAGTGGTTCTACTATTACCTCGGAGTGAGACTTCCACAACCTTTGGGATCAATTCCAGTGCTAACACATGGAAAATGAACACTTATCCAGTTTCAAGTAGAGTTTATGTTGTTGGAGGATGTCTAGGACTTGTCAGAGTTGTCAAACATGTTCCTCCCACGTTCTACTGTAAATCAGGATGTCGTCAAGATAGGCAATGAAAATTTTTCCTTTAAAAGGTCGCATCACATCATCCATGTATTGCATGAAGGTTGTAGGTGCATTGGTTAATCCAAAATGCATGACTAACTATTCAAACAATCCTTCCTTAGTATTGAAAGCAGTGTTCCAGACATCTGAGGGATTGATCGGAATTTGATGATATCCAAACTTATGATTGAGTTTAGTAAGTAAATGATCACTTTTTAGACAATCAATAAAGTCATCAATTCTTGGAAAAGGGTATCGATTCTTCACTGAAGTCTTGTCGAGTTCCCTGTAGTTGATGCACATGCACCAGGTGCCATCTTTCTTTGGAACAAGTAAAACTGAAATTCTACAAGGAGAGGATCTAGGTTGGATATGGCACTTGTCGATCAAATATTAGATTTGTCGATGGATTTATTCATTCTCAATAATGGATCTCATGTATACATATGAATTATGTAGAGAAGAACCATGAGCGTGTTCATTGGAGTGTTTTACCTAGTAGTGTAGTGGTAATCCATGGGGTGATTTGAACATATTCTGGTATTCTTCAAGAATGTTTTCAATTTGTTGTTGTCGTTGGGAACTGCAATTGTCGGCTGGTAGATAAGTTGCTACAGTGTTCCTAGAATGCTGAGGCTTGATCATGATCAATGCAAACTTTTGAGCATGGTTGATCAACATTTTTTCCTATTTGTCAGATACCATTTCAACTATCAGTGGCAATTGTCGTTATGGTATTCCATACCAGTGGTTGCAAAATTTAATAATCACCTTCTACGGTCATGACTAATAACTTCCATGTCAATCCCACAAGTAAGGGTTCCCAAACAATGCATCGGATACAGAAAGGGGTGCCACATCGAAGATTAATTCATATTTGAAAGGATTAATGAAGTATTCAAGCTTGTATTCTTGAGTGATTCCGATTTCTTCTCCATCCTCCATCCAAGTAATGTTATAACATCGAGGATGTAGTGTGGTGACAAGACCTAGTTTCTTCACAAGGGCTTCAGAAACAAAGTTCTTCTGGCTACAATTATCTGTAATCCAATGCAATGTATTGTTCTAAACCCATATCTGTGTATGGACCGACTCTCTCATTTATCATTATCGATAATACTAGAGTCTGTTGGATTTTTCGATGTTGATGCCAATAGGGCCAACGATTTTGGGTCGAATTACACATCAATTTTTTTAGACATGTCAGATGCAAACATTTTTCCAGAAATGTTTTCCAAAATTTGCATTCAGACGTGCCAGGAAAGGATGAGTTGTGGTAATCACACCATTTATTGGTAGGAAGTTGTAGAGTGTGATCCATCTTTCCATTCAAAGAGTGTCACTTTGCATGATCTTTCCTTGGTGGAGTTGGTTGGGTAGGGCATTTGGACTTGTCGAAGTCAGCTATCAAAAAAGAATTCTTATCGAATGGTCATCCTGTTGGTTTAAAGTCACGAGTCATGTTTTTCCTTTTTGTTGGTCTTTAAGCTTTATATTATAGTGGAATGCATGTATGAGTTTATTGATAGTAAGGAACTCCATCTCTTGTTGAACGTACATGGATAGACCGCTAACGTACTTCAGAATGAGTAGTTTCTCTTTTTCTCAAACACCAAGTGTAGCCATGAGTTGATATAACTCATTGGTATAGCTATGTACATATTGGTCTCTCCACTTCCTTAGTTGTTTCCACTTATTATAATGTTTCTCATGGTATTTGGGTGGATATAATTCTCTTAGCACATGATTGAAAAATGTATCCCATGTGTTTATGGGGTTGTCTTCTTTATCAATCTTTGTCAATAGATTCTCCCGCCAATAGTGAATAGAAGTCAACATCTTTAAGGATGTAATCGTGATATTCTCAACTCTTGAGATTCGATTCATGGAGAAATAGGATTACAACTGCTGTACCCACTTGTCAATCGATTCAACATCAGTTTTTCCTTCAAGATTCAGCATATCCAAGTTCATTTGAACCTTAAATGGGTTGGCTTTGTCAAAATTGTGTCTTGTCGATGCTCCTTTTGAAGTCAAGGTGATTCGCATGAGAATCTTATTGAAATCAACAAAAATTTCGGTCCACTATAGAGCTAGTGCTTTCTCTATGAGTTGCTATGTCTCTTTAGTTGCATGGTTTTTGTATGCTTCCTCTTCCATCTTTGGATGAGTGTGTTATCACCCTGTAATTTTCCTATGGTTGTGGTAGGAAGTCACAGGGGTAACCATTTCAAACCAATATTTAGACTATATTCTAGACAATACAGTCAGAGAGGTCTCTCTCTTTGTCACAAAAACATTCACGTATACATATGGCTTAAGCAAGCATTCAGAAGGCTAGATTTCTAAGGAAAACATGATATTTGCAGATTTAAAGATGGTGAAACCAATAAACAAGATAATACCATTGGGAAATGGAGTCTAGTGAGTCTAATTCATAGGGAAGTGGAGGGAATTCTTGATTAGATGAAGGTTGTAGATCCTTACCTAAAGGCTCAGAAAAGGATGTAGTGTCCACCGTAGCATCATGAGTTTTACAGGGATGATCATTTTTATTAGGTGGCTCGACTAAAGGATCTTGGTCAAAGTAATATGTACAAGAAGAAGGGATATTTTTAGTTCTTAAAGAAGGATATACAAGGGTGAAACCATGGCCTTGTTCTGAGTGCAATAAACAATGGAAATATGTTTTGACCAACCTAGGAAGAGATAGGAAAATATTTACTAAGCAGGACAAGATATCCGGGAGAAGATTCACAGTGGAGTACTTCCTTTTTCACCATGCCTTTCCAGGTATTTGCAGTGAGCTCATTTTCCCAGTAGAATTGTGAATAGAAATTCTGAAGACTGGATTATTTGAAGGTGGAGCCACCATAGAAACTCTAAAAATATTTGCAGCTTCTTAGTGGTCGGTATTCCTAGTGAAGTCACATTTTGAAGGCTTTGAGTGGAGTCGCCTGAGCGTATACAACCAGTATGTGTCTAGGACTGACTGCTCAACCAGATCATAGAACTGAAACAATGTCATTTCCCCGAGGAGATAATAGCAATTAGTTCCGCAAAAATAGTGCTAAGATGTTATCACCTTGTGATTTTCCTATGGTTGTGGTAGGAAGTCACAGGGGTAACCATTTCAACCCAACCTTTAGACTGTATTCTAGCTAATACAGTCAGAGAGGGATCTCTCTTTGTCACAGGAACATTCACATACACATTCGACTTTAAACAAGCATTCAGAAGGCTAGATTTATGACGGGAACAGATTTATTTGTAAATTTAAATACTGTAAGACATAAAAATATCAAATACCATTGGGAAATGGAGTCACAGTCAGAATCATTGAAGGATATTACAACAAATAATGAACAATGTATTACATCATTTCTACTTATTGTCCATTAATTCTTGAATCTCCTTATTTTTAAAATTCTTGTGATTTTCTCTCATCATTAACTCTTTACAATGAACATGATTATATTTTAGATAACGTGTTATGTTCAAATCTTTCATTATACTGCACCATGGATATTAATTATTCTATTCAAGGAGAATAAACAAATACAAATTTGAAATTGGACATGGATATTGTAATAGAAGAAACAAGAAGTTGCCGTATTATCCATTTGTTTAGAAATTTAACAAGAAGTTGTGTCTCAAAGAGTTCATTGTAGTGTTGGATCAAATCCATCTACTATGACCTTGTTTTGACACTATTATGGGGCCAAATTCCTTCATATAATTCCTTAAATTGGTGTTTTAGTGTTTTTTTGGATTTTTAAATTTGTGATTACCAATTATCTCTTAGTTTATGCACCTAACTAGAAAAATAAGTTGAAAACTAGTTTCACTCTAGCTAGCTTTTAGTTAGTGGTTAGTTTAAGAGTCATGCAAGAATTTTCTAAAATTAACAAAATTTTGAAAATTCTTGCATGACTGTAAAACTAACCACTAACTAAAAGATAAATAGAGAGACACTAGTTTCAAACTGGTTTTCTGATTAAGTGCATAAACTAAGAGACAAATGATAAATACAAATTTAAAAAATCCCAAAGAAAAACTAAAACCCCAATTTGAGGAATTATATGAAGGAATTTGGCCCCATAAAAGTGTTGAATCAAGGTCTGATTAGACAATTATGATTAGTCATTGCAGTGAACTCTTACAGAAGCAATTTCCTATCAAATTTCATCCCAAGTGGATAACCAATTCGAAATTTATGACCCTCAAACATCTGTGTATCATTTTTTGTTTTTGTTTTTGTTTCATCCCAAACAGATATCCGATTCAAAAGTCACGACCCTCAGAAATACTTGCATCAATATTTCATTTATTTCCTTTGTACCCTGATATGTTTTATGGTTGTGCTTCTTAGATTATCATTTCATATCATTTGGAATTTCATTCTATTTGGCCAAACTCTAATAATGTGCAAGATGATAATAACTTATATTTAGGAGATGAAAATAATTAAAATTCTTCTTGTGAATCTTTTGGTTTATTATCTTGTCAATATTCTACAAGGGAAGAAATAAATGTTATAACAATTTTTTTTTTCAAAGTGTCTCCTATTGATTCCACTCTACTTTTGATCAATGAAGATTTTTTTGTTTAAATGATCAACTAAGTAAGGCTAAAATATTTTGTGAAACAAATCATGTTAATCACTGCCACCTTGTTAATAACAATTTTTCTTTTACAATAAGGGATGATAAATCATTTACATTATTAGATCTTTCTTATTCATTTGGTTAATTGAAATACAACTTTATGGAAACTTGTCAAGAAAATGAGACATTTTGTTTTCAACCATTGATTATGTTAGGTTCTTATCTTGTTGATTTAATCTCTAAAACAAACAATTCCAAGATTCCTCCATATGATATTCTTCATAAACATTTCATGCATGATCATCCCTCATTTGTAGATTCGTTATGATGTATCGTATTGATCATTCTATATTTTATGATAGGATTGCAGATTGGCTTGAGGATTCTTACCTCAAGTTTCCAATGAATTGTTTGAAGTTACATGACTGGTTACACTGGTTGTTAGATTTCTCACATGATTTTTATTGCACTTATGTAGCTTTAGTTAGGAATATGATAATTTCTTATTTGTGTACAATAGATTTCACTACTTTAGTTTTGTCTTTGTTTGTTTCTTTCACAAGTAGATTACTTTTATTTTTCCACTTGAATAAGAAATTATGAAGCCATATGTCAATATTAAGCTAATGCTGAGTTATTATCAAGACACATTTAGGGAAGTTTCCTTTCATTTCTTTCTCTATTCTCTATTTATACTCTTGTTCGCAGTTTCTTTCTCTAAGCATCTCTTTTCAAGTTGTATTTTAGTTTATAATTATTACAATCTAGTTATGGAATGTTTAGGGATTTTTTTTTTTTTTTAAGTCATGAATCAAGAATATTTCAAGAAAGAAAAATGAGAAACAATATGATCTTTAAATTGCATTTTAAAAAATTTCTCTAGGCATGAAACTTAAATATGACACACCTGTCTTGAAATTGATATCATATCTGCACATTTAAGTTAGGATATCTTTTTATGATTATTCATTTCTATTTTGAATTCCTTACTGATGTTTGATTTTGAATGAAAGGCTTGATTCTTTAAACATATCATGCATTGGTTAAAAAGAAGTTTTATCTATCACAATATTAAGGAAAACACTTATTGGATGAATTTAATAGAGATTTAAATTCAAATTTGTTATTTAACATATCCGTCCAATTCTAGTGCTTCCTAGATCTATGTTCATGTGTGATACACATTTTTTCGTCTTTGGGTGTTAGTTTAATTTAGGTTTTACCTTAGTTTCAATTGTATATATGTGTAGGTCATTTTAATTAAATCAGTACTTTTAGGCCTTTTGGTTTTCTTATCTCACACTTTCTACTTGGTTTGATTGTTATGACTTTTCATTTCACGGCTTTATGCTTTCATTTTGAAAGTTTCCATTTTCTAATCATTTGATCGAGTTTTTCTTGGTTTTCTTTCATGATTATTCTTTATGATTTACTTGATGATTTTTAATTTAAAATTTTGGCTTTGTTTTCTCTTCCAAAATAATTGTAAAATTTGGATTACACAACATCACAACAGAAATTCCGAGTCTTGTGCATATCCAATAGAGAATTCTTCACTTAGAATTTACCAAAGAGAAAGATAGGAAAATAGAATAAATATGAAGCAAATATTAAGTAGAACACAAGAGTAAAACACTCAAGTTGATTGATCTTCCATTGTGTTTATTGAGCCAAAACCTAGTACAATATATAGGCATTATTACATGCAATACCTTGGGAAAATACCATGGGTCCAACAAACCATATGAGTAGCTCACATTAATGCTAGCTTGTCTTGAGTAATTCCCCCAATATATGACATTGTTCCAAGTGTAACTCCAATTAGTGGCCATAATGAGGTGAAATGAACCTAGATGTACCATGAAGTGGTTGGTATAGAAAACAAGTGTGAAGGAACCATCATGAGGGCACTAGAGTTGGTTTAGTGGTTTGGTTTTGGACCATTAATGAGCAAATTGGACAAACTCTCAAGAAGGTGCACTTAGTCTCCTTAAAACATAGAAATATAATAACTACCCCATAAATGTAGCATAGAGGGGCGAATTGACTCCATAGAATAAGGAAATGAGTGGGTAAGTGGACAAACAAGCTTTTATGGCATAACCACAGTCTAAGTGGGTCAAATGTGGACAAACTCTTGGTCCAAGACACTAGACTAGGAACTATAACCATTTTCACATGGAACAACTTACACTAAACACTCAGAAACTTATGAAAATATAGTATTAACCAAGATCTAGCTGGGAAATATGTTCCAAACAACCCCCCCCCAATCCAAATTGGTTGTGAGAAATTATTGAGGACCCAAGTAACAATTATTGTGGTCACCCTTTACATTATTGATCCATATGAACTGAGGAAAGAGGAAAAACCACATGGGGAAAATCCTCCCTAAAAAATGGACATGAAAGAGAAACCAAATTATGAATACACTACAAACTAAATGACTATATCTAGAGGAATATTCTTTTTGGGAAGAAGTGGAATGTGCTCAACCAACTCATGAATATATACAATTGCATGATGAATCTTGGGACCATGTAGAACAACTGAAATGCATTGATAATAGAGCAAAGGATTCTCTTCAAAATTGAACTTCGAACTAACCAGGGTGCCATGTCCAAAAGGGATTTGAAGTGCTTGATAATAAGTGATCCCAAGAGATTCAATCATAAGGATCCTGAAGAATCCACTTTGAAAGAAGTAATAAATACCCCATAAATGTAGCATAGAGGGGCGCATTGACTCCATAGAATAAGGAAATGAGTGGGTAAGTGGACAAACAAGCTTTTATGGAATAACCACAGTCTAAGTGGGTCAAATGTGGACAAACTCTTGGTCTAAGACACTAGACTAGGAACTATAACCATTTTCACATGGAACAACTTACACTAAACACTCAGAAACTTATGAAAATATAGTATTAACCAAGATCTAGCTGGGAAATATGTTCCAAACAACCCCCCCCCAATCCAAATTGGTTGTGAGAAATTATTGAGGACCCAAGTAACAATTATTGTGGTCACCCTTTACATTATTGATCCATATGAACTGAGGAAAGAGGAAAAACCACATGGGGAAAATCCTCCCTAAAAAATGGACATGAACGAGAAACCAAATTATGAATACACTACAAACTAAATGACCATGTCTAGAGGAATATTTTTCTTGGGAATAAGTGGAATGTGCTCAACCAACTTAGGAATATGTACAATTGCATGATGAATCCTGGGACCATGTAGAACAACTGAAATGCATTGATAATAGAGAAAAGGATTCTCTTCAGACTTGAACTTCGAACTAACCAGGGTGCCATGTCCAAAAGGGATTTGAAGTGCTTGATAATAAGTGATCCCAAGAGAATCATAAGGATGCTAAAGAATCAACTTTGAAAGAAGGTTGTAGTCAACTCCAAGAAGGTGGAACAAGAGTCCCAAATGTGCCATTGTGATGGCTAAGGCTTCTCCATCTTCAAATGAAAGTGAAGAAATTCTACTAGTCATGGTGTAGGAATACATAGGAATCAAAAGAGTGTGAATAGATGAGAGATAGTCACTTGACTTCCAAACTTCTCCTTGACCATATTTCGAACCAATACTCTCATGTGAAGAAAACCTATCTTCTAGAGAAGGCTCACTATGATCACAAACTAGCAACCCATCTTCAATATTTGTAATAGAAGACATAGGGGAGAAAGGCATGGAATGGAGATATAACTCTTTAACAATATTGATGGCAGTAAATCGTATGTTATCTTCATGAAAAATAACTTCTTGGCAAAGAGAGGGAGCCACAGAGGAAGAAACTTGAGTTGGAGCATTTGTTGAACCTCTATCTAATTCTTCTTCTTCATTTTAAACAACTTCATGAGAAATATAATCCATGAAGCTATTGTAGGAACCTACAAACAAAACTTGGAAATCTATTTTGGAAGCAATACTAGAACCCCATAGGCTCTGATACGATGTAAAATTTGGATTGCACAACATCACAACAAAAGTTTCGAGTCATGTGAATATCCAATATTGGATATAGATTCAATAGAGTATGATTCACTTAGAATATACCAAAGCTAAAGACAATAAAATATAATAAATATGAAGCAAATATTAAGTAGAACATAAGAGTTAAACTTTCAAGTGGATTGATAATATTCCATTGTGTTTATTGAGCAAAACCCAATACACTGTATAGAAATTTTTACATGCAGTACCTTGTGTAAACACCATGGGCTACCAAATACCATCGGTCCAACAAATCATATGAGTATCTCACATTAATGTTGGCTTATCTTGACTAATTCCCCCAATCTATGGCATTGTGCAAAGTGTAACTCCAAGTAGTGACCATAATGAGGTGAAATGAACCTAGATGGACAATGAAGTGGTTAGGCTAGTCAACAAGTGTGAATAAACCATCATGACGATGATATAGGTGGTTTAGTGGTTTGGTTTTGGACAATTAATGAGCAAATTGACCAAATCCTCAGGAAGTCGTACCCAGTCTCCTTAAAATGAGAAATGTAATAACTACCCCATAAATATAACATAGAGGGGCATATTGAATCCATACAATAAAGAAAGGAGTGGGTAAGTGGACAAACAATATTTTATGGCATAACCATTGGTCTAAGTGGTTCAAATGTGGACAAACTCTTGGTCCAAGACACTAGACTAGGAACTAGAACCATTTTCACATGGAACAAATTACACTAAGCACTTGGAACCTTATGAAAAGAGTATTAACCAAAGTCTAGATGGGAAATATCTTCCAACAATAATTTTTTTTTTAGATTTCATTTTTCGAAATAACAAATATGGTTTCTTTTAATTAACATTAGGTTTATCTTAACTCTTTCTGAAGAATTTGATTTCATCAATTCAAGAGACATATCAAGGGAAATATTTGTCTTGTGATTCACACTGTGGTAAAATACTTCACTGAACTCTACGAAATATTTATATTGAACAATGCATTACCGATTATAGAATTTTTTCGATCATTATAAAAGCACTTCAAGCAAATTAATTTAATCAAGGATGATTGAATCCATTTTTAAAGGAATTAACCTAAAAGGAATAAGAGGAATTGATGAGGCTAGTCATAAAAAACACTTCACATCATTCCTTCTCCTAAGGAGTTTTAGATTTGCTTCCCTATTTGTGAGAAAATCTCTATCGAGATTAGCATTGACAATTTATGGTATTAGTTCCTTTTGCTTAGATTATTTGGGACTAGAAAAATAAGGTAAAATGGTTTTAATACAACCCTATCAAGGCTATATGTGTTTGCTGGAAGTGGTGGCTCTACCTATGGCATTTGGGGTTTACATTTTGTAAAATCAAAGTATATACAGAGACATCTCTAAAACCCATATGTCATCTGTACTTTTAAGAAGCTTCTCGGTTATATCCCCTACTTACAGATACAATGGATGCTTAAACCATCTATCTATAATAAGAAGAACGAGATAGAAGAAAATCATGCAGGGTAAAAGGAAACCCTATCGGGGCTATAGATGCTTGTTGATAGCAGTGGAAATGCATGTGATATTGGAGTTAAAATTAAAGATTGGTCGAATCTATTTTCACTTATTTCTTTTGAAGGTTGTGCTTGTAAATTTTATTCTCTAAATTTCTAATCATTTTGATAACCTAAATATTTTTAGTTTTTAGATAATGTATGAGTATTTTTGTTAGTTCTCAATAATTTAAGTTCATATTCCATTTGGATGAGTCAGATGATAATATTAATCATGTTAGTGGATCAACTG
Organism: Pseudotsuga menziesii; assembly: GCA_001517045.1. NCBI lineage: Eukaryota > Viridiplantae > Streptophyta > Pinopsida > Pinales > Pinaceae > Pseudotsuga > Pseudotsuga menziesii. Next base: position 163,923 of record LPNX010453139.1, read on the forward strand.
CATCGTAAGTATTTCCTAAACCTAAAACTCTTAAAGAGGAAAAATTCATATGATGTTTAATAGAGATAACTATTTTGACTAGTGTGTCACCATTTGTTCACCCCCCAATAGTTCCCCTTAATTTAAAAAAAATAAAGGCCCCTATTCAATTTTTGGAAAACACTATTTACATTTTATTCACCCACTGTCATTTGGTGTGACAATTAAAGTGAATTCAATAATTTCATTGATCCAGTACAAAGACAGAGTACTAAGCACATAGATATACACATGCACTACATTAGGATCTTGTTTTATGAGCAGGTGATATCATTGCAATATTTCCCATATGCAGAGAAGACTATTGACATCTTCACCAAGAGCTTCATAGAGAAGAAACTCACCTATATGAGATCACTTCTTGGACTGGGGGACACATGGTGATTGTTGATATTCACTTTCAGATTTTACTCCATGTCCATTTTTGAGGGTAGGTTTTGTTCCCATGAGGTTTTCCTCCTTACATTGGTTATATGGACAAATAAATTTTTGTAAGAGGTGATTTGAGCCTTAGTTGCCAAGGCCTCAATTTTTGATGTGGTTACACTAATTCAGGCTTAAGGGAGGTGTTAGAGGATCACACCACCTAGTTCCATGGTCATATACACCTAGAACACATTTTCATTTGTTTTGTACTTATGTCATATGGTCCAAACTTTGGTTATGCTGGTCAAGCAAGGTATTTTGGTGTTTTGGACTCATTAATGCACCTAGGAACCCATATTTGATCATTCTGGAGACACATGCACCCTCATTTACGATTGTTCAGTCTTTGGTGTGCTCCCACTCCTTAAAACATGGAAACTAGTTGACCATAGGCACCCATGCATGTTATTTGGGTGTTTTTAACTCTTTTGGACCATTTATTGCTTCCTATAGCCACTCTCAATCACCCAAATTACTATCATATATTTTGTGGACTGATATTTTACAAAATATATGATCAAATATTCCACAAACAATTAAAGGAAATAATCGTATTATGGTAAGTTCCTCATTGGCACGTTATCTCCACATTACATCACATCATCAAATATTAGTGAAAATATCCCCAATAGAATGGCACAAAGGAGTTCGCTTCATTTACTATATTTTGTAGTTGAAAAATGCACTGGTGTACCATAGTCTGATAAAGAGATACACTATGGAGATTGTTGGCAAAAACTCATAGATTCCATGTAGAATCACTTTATCCATTGCCACACTGCCATTTGTAGAGCACACCAATGCAACGGTTTGCGATGAGATCATCACCAAGTTTCTTGGAATCATATCACATCACCAATGTGCAAGCTTATCTGTGAGATTTAGTTTTCCTTCATTTTCTAATTCAGTTCTTTTTATTTTAATGTTTAGTTTTATTGTTTTGAATCTTTTTGTAATTTTGATCCTTTTGATTTTGTTTAAGTTCTTAAAACAGTGTATTGTTTTAAATTTCAAGTTTTGTCATGGGGATATGGTAGGCTATTATAGAGATGTAGAGATTGGCCTCTAGTTTGTGAAATAGAGAGCTCGATAAGGATGCAAAACATATCGTGAAACTCACAGAAGATCAAGCACAATAGTAAACTCTTATTGAATATAATTGGAATATAAATGAAAGTAATACTCAGTTTCAAACATGGTTTCTGTTAGTTAAATTGAACTCAATATCAACAACTCTGGGATCAAGCAATATCTCGATTTATATTTCAAAATTGGTTTTCATGTTATGTGATGGATCCATATTACATAGGGCATTGTTACTAATGAAAATTCAAATTAAACGACCCTTTGTAAGATCATCCATCTGGGTAGGACACCACTTTTTGTAACTAGTTTATTTTATGATATTTTATAAATATTAAAAGTAAGTCGCAGGGGGTCATGGCTCCAAGGCCTCCTATGGGTACAACCTTCCCAAATAGTGAGTTGTTGGGTCCACTTGGTTGCTTCAGAGCCAACTATAGCTTACATTGGCACTAAGTTTGATTGCGTGCCCTAATTTGTGAAAAATGGATCTTCCATTACCTGCACACAACCGAAACTTAGCAAAGAAAACAAATAATAAATAAAATAAAATAAAGATGAAACCTCTAGCTGCATATCAAACAATTAACCATAAAATGGAAACCTAGTATTAAAAGATAGCGCACTAATCATATGATGCTCGCTAACATGAAGCCTTAGGAATAACACACTGCTTTCACATCGATCTGAATAATTTGATGGAAAATAGATTGTTGGGATTAACCCTCTGGTCACTCAAAAATTCAATTTTTTAATAAATATTAATAAAACATAAGGAACTGGAATCCTCGATTTGTGTGACCATATGACACATTAAAATATGGCTTCATGATTAGGGTTTACCAATTAGAAATCACTTCGAAAGGGCAATTGGTAATCAAGTTGCATGTCTCGTTGATTAAGACTAGAGGTTGGCATGATATCATGCTCCCCAAAATCGTGACTTAATACCTGTAATATCTTGAATTTTGGACCTAACACTTATAGGCATGAGCCTATTGATTATGATGTTATCTTGATGTTTATTTTGATATATTGGGTCGAAGAACCCACTACATATGAACATGATGATTTATTTTATAGATTGGGCGTAAACCAATTGTTGATGATATATATATGTTTGTTTGTGTTGGGAATGGACCCTGAAGCACATGATTAATGAGATGTTTTGTGTTGAGCGAGGAGATTTGGAGCACATGAGTAGTTAATGTTGTGTTGAGCGAGAAGCTCTGGAGCACATGAGTATTATATTTGTGTTGATCCTGCAGCTCTGGAACACATGAAAATATAAGTTGGAAGTGTTGGGCATAAGCCCTGGAGCCTTCCATGTTGGTGTTGAGCATAAGCTATGGAACATTGGATCCTTGGCCATTGTATCCCTAGGTGTATCGTACAAGTACATCCTAGCATTAGTGATTGAGCAAAGATCTCTGGAATAGCACTAAGTTTGTAACTCCATGTTTTTAGCGTTGAGTATGGGCTCTGGTAAGTGCTAGGAGTTACTAAAAAGAATTAATGATTCCTAAGTGAAAACGACTCAAGAGAAATATTGATCTCATCAGACTTATTTATAAGTGATTAAATGAAATTTTGAATTTTTGTATTCTCATCAAGTACTGAAGAACTACCATGTTATACGAGGGAATCCAACATGCAAGGATGTTTAGAGCTTCCTATCCTAGTAGACCTAACCATCTACCAGATGACCTTAATGAAGAAAGTGTCGTAAGTCTAAGGATCACAATATGTGGTTCCCCAATAAAAATGTTAACAAATGTTATATTATTATGTATTTTATATATGGTATGTATAGATATTAAATATAGTAATAATATTAATAATGTGAGAAAGAAGGAAAAGTTCCATCTATTACTATTATTACTAAGATAAAAATTAAATAGTATAATACCTATAAAATTCCAATTAGGAACTAGCTAAAAGTTCCTAAGTTAAAATATTAAAAGTACTAAATTAAATAAAAAGGGTTAAATCAAGAAATGAAGCATTTCTTAATTTAACTGCCCCTTTGACTGAAAAGTATGTCTATAAAGTCCTAAGCCAAAGATAGGCTTGGGGTTATCATATATCTTTTGGAGTCATTATTTTGGCAAAAATTCTGAAGAGAATTCTTTGAGAACTTTTCCTAGAAGGAAAAGAGAGAACCGATCCAGACATGATATACAAACTAGGGAAGCCTTACCTTAGGATCTCTAAGCTACTTGTATGTTGGAACTCGCTTGAGGTGATCCGGATTGAAACCAGGCACGATTCTGGGTCATGGTTGGGTGGAGCATGGTAGTTCCCAAGTGATTCAATCATCTAATACAGAGGTCAAACCTACCTATGATTTGTTAATGCTGGTTATCTGAGTGTGCAGGTTTCAACCATTAAAGGAGCTTAAATTTACAGGTATGAGGTCTTGGAATGCTTATTTCATTTCCTAGAATCAATGCTGGCTAATCTAGGAAAATGTTTACTTTATATTTTCTAACCCTATGTGTTTTTCTTCTGTTTGAATCTTCTAGGGTTTACATTTTAATCAATAACCCTAGGCTATAATTTAATTCTTGTATAACCATAGACTGTAATTCAATTCCTCTTTAAGATCATCAAGGGTTTGGTATTGTTAGGTTTTACTTTTGTATTGTCTTTTACTACTTTGGTATTGTCTTCCTACAAGCTAAGATTTATTTCACATTAAATACCTAGCTATTAGTTGGCCTATGTACTCTACTGACAGATTGTATATTGTCAGTAGAAGCATGGTATAATTAAAAATACCAGTTTAGATCTAAGTTTCATATCTAAAATAATAATCCAAATATAATAATTAGGACCTAACAAATAATTTATACATATACATATACATATACATATAAAACCCAATTTACATATAAATATAGTGGTATTCAAACACTAAATTTACATCTAAAACCCAATTTTACACACCACATATCAGAGCTAAGATTAAGAACCAATCAAGACCTTTCAAGGTCTGAATACATTACCATAGGATAATAATCAAATCACTCTCATTAAAACAAATATCATCCTAATCTTTTTAACAGTCCAAGTAATCGTGACCCTATACATGGTCCATGATTTATAACCACTATACTATCTATATCTCCAAGTATAAACCTTAATATTAAATTAACAATAATAGAAATCCATGACATTAAGTAAACAGATCGAACCATCTAAGTATTAAAATCCACATAACAAGAATTTATAATCGAAATCGTACAACATAATATAAAAGGTCCAACATAATACAATCTACAACTAACATGTAAAAATAACCAAAGTATAGTTACAACATAAAATAAAAAGCTATATATTTAAACAAGAGATCCTAGGATCGAATCCTATGGACACCTATATGTCCAAATTTCAAAACGAATACCATAATACTCAACGCCATTATAAAATAAACCAATAACATTTTTAACAACCCAAAGTAGTTATACAAAAGATTACAGGAATCAAATCCTGTGGGCACTTAAGCCCAAATCTCAACCACCCAACATATAAAAAAACTCATTGTATAAATAACGACCAGGATTCAAATCCTGTAGAGTCATTCTACGTTTCATAAGGCCACACTATACACTGAGTGTATGCGGGCTGTAATAGTAAAACATTTTTGTTGCAGAGAGGTCGTGAGACTCGCACATTTTACACACGCTGTAAATATGGCCTCAGTATCATTAATAAAACATACAGTCAACTAAACTAAACCTTGTCAAATGTGTGGAAACCATGTCAATAACCAACTTACATTGAAGGTTTCCCAACGCAGGGTTTTACAACCACAGTCGTTATTACTTTGCCATTTACACAGTAAATACTAAAATAGTAAGTATGCACCCATCTAAGCTATTACAGCTACCATGGAGAGTGCTCATGCCATTCATAGCATGGCCCCAATCCATACGTTGTCTTCATTTACAAACCTTACAACTAAAGAAAATAAGGGAAGTGAATATACACAGTCCAACTATGAAGGTGAATGCCATTAAAACCCAACATAAATAACCATTAAAATCAAATGCAGTTTAAATTCATAAAAAGTCGCATAAAAACCGTAATCGAGTTACACAGTCGAGTTCCATTGGCCATGGCACCATTGCAAGCAATGGTGTTGCCCTGTATTTTTAAATAAATAAAAACATGATTTACAATTTACACACAGAGCCGGTCAAAATGTACCACGGCTCCCATTCGTTTCCAACAACATCATAAACCTTACATGCCAAATCAGTAAACTTAGGCCCAAAGGAAAATCGAAAATCCCACATTAAACCCCAACCAACGACGAGATGAAACTCAGTCTCAACCATAAATACGAGAGGTGACAAGTGCAAGATTTACTAACAGGATTACTGTGAACAATATGGCATCAACAATGATTTGTTCCCAAAGCTTTGAACTATGCTGCTCCTTGCCAACCCTGTCACCTGCAATCACCAAGCAACGAGATGGATGAGAAGCATGGCAATCGTGGCTATACTGCAACCATAAAAAAATGTTGCAAAAACCAAACAAAATATTACCTCTGTTAACTTGGAAAACGCCTTCACCATGGTACGTAGAAGCGATAAGGGGAAAACAATTAACTAATAAATGACCAAACCCCATCGTGAGCGAAGCCCTAAGCTTGGGTTGCCACACACTCCAATGCACATTAATGGTGCCAGCCTATTTCCCACTATCAAAACCCAAAACCCACTTCTCCATAGTTTCCATATGTTATAGTATCACATACCTCCAAGTTCATGTAGAGTCTTAAACCCCTAGTGCATAGGTATAAACTATGATATATATTCGCCACCCAAGTTTAATACAAGGTCTAGGATATCATATGCATAGATATAAACTATGATATATATATTCACCACCTAAAATTAATACTAGGTCAATATTAACTTATGTATCGCTTACCTTAGGTTTTAAACCTTAGGACCTTATGCATACAACTCTTTAGGCTCTAAGCCTAAGACCATGGCCTATGCATTATGCCATGGTATGTTGTATAAACATAGACCAAGTTTCATTTTTAACCAACGATAGTAGATCCTGTAAAAAGGATAAAACAAAAGTATAAGTTAATTACTTATCGTAAAATAAACATGTAATACAAATAGACTAGGTATGAATAGACGATAATAAATACCCCAAGAACATTAAATGCCATTAAAAATATCGAGTTGTGTCATGCAATGATAGGTGTGGCATTGACCTTGTCAATACTATAAGTCTGTAAAGCATAGTAATAAACCACCAATAGGTGTCACTAGGAGCAAGTATGCACACTAGTGACTAAGCATTCAGATTTCTGTAACAAGTTTATCATCACTAGGTGCACCTGGATGTAAACAAATTTAGAGTGCTTTAGTTCAACAAAACTAAGTAAGCCCGCTAGACAAGTGTAGACTTTTACCTCTCATACAATTACATGGGAGAACTAGTCCCACCACTCCACCCACTTTGGTTCCAGAAACAAAGTTAAGTTAGAATCAGGTATACAATGTAAGCACATGTAAAATAATAATGAAGTACATTATCAAAGAATCTAACATACAAAACAAAGTGTAACCATAAGAATCACATAGTAATCAACATTATGACATCATAAGCACAAACAATAAACATAGTAATAACCATAATTGAAGTAAGGGAGTAAGATGTAAGAACAACTTATGACAATTCAATAGTACGATAGAGTATAACACATTCCGTAAGTTTAAATAATGTCCGGAATAGGTTGTGTTTAACTAGCCTAATATTTTTTTTTCAATTTTTAGGACATTACAAGTGGTATTAGAGCCCAGTTTCAACACTAATAGACCAATCGACGTACCAAACATTCGCTGCAAAGAAAATAAAGTATGTTCGTAAATATGGTTAACTAACATAAATTTTTTCGTGTGATTTAAAATTTGCAATTTATAGAATTTTTTTACAGAACAGTGATCATGAACACTGAAGAAGATGACAACCAGCAAGGAAAGATGAACACCCCCACCTAGGAAGCAGAGCTGGTGGTGGAACTGAATTCTGATATTTTGAAGACCATACATAGTCTTCAAGTAGAGTTGCAAAGTTTCAGAGAAGATAGTCTGAATGAGAGAAAAGAACAACAAGCCATTAATGAAGCATTACTAAGAAATATTATGGGAGGAATCCCGCAAAGGAAACCCACTCATTCCACGAACAAGTCCAAAAGGGAACCTTACCATAAATGGGCCAGCAGCCCAAGAAAAGAATAAAAACAGGAACGTACCCATGAAGCTCTGGAAGGAGAAGGAGATCATCACAGCCCTTCCTATGATGACTCTCTTCTCCATGGAGGAAGAGAAAAAAAAATGACGATAAACTACATGGGGAGTTCAGTAAAATAAGAGCCCCAGCCTATGAAGGTGAAGTAAACACGAGGGAGAAAGTTGAAAAATGGATGTTGGGTATGAGAAAATATTTTTGACTTCATAACTACTCAAGGGAGATGAAGGATCAACTTGCCATCTATAATCTAAATGGAAAAGAAGCAAGATGGTGGAGAGTTTTGAAACATACCAAGAAAGATGAGTTAAGGGAAATACGTTGGAGTAACTTCTGCAAAATATTTCAAGAAAAATATATTTCAGAAAGCTTCTTCAACAAAAAAGTAAAAGAGTTTCATGAACTACGTATGTGATCCATGACTATGGATGCTTTTATTAACATATTTCTAGATCTGTTACATTATCTACCATACACTAAGGAAGAAAAGGTAAAAGTCTAGCAGTTTTTATGATGTCTTCCTCCCAACTTTTGAGAAAGGATTGAGTTTGACATGCCTAAAACCTTGGACACCACATTTCACAAAGCTAGGATCTCCTATGAGCATGGATAGCTAAGGAAAGAGAACATGAACAGAAACAAATATAAGTCTAAGAACTTCTTTGATAACCATAAACCAAGGTTTAACCCACCCCCCATACAGAAAACAGAACAATAGTTTCCCAGCAAACAAAAAATTAAACAAATCAGGTACGAAACCATACGTACCAACTCCAAATTCCAACAAGCCAGTAGCAGCTGGGGGAGCCAATGCTACCCTGATACAGATCAAATACTGGAAGTGCAGTGGGCCTCATTATGCCTGACATTGTAGGAACAAGACCAATGGATTCTTGCACAACTTACAAGCAGAACTAGCGATCAAGGACATAGCTGGAACACCGCGGATTTATGCAGCCTTGGATGGCCAACAGGCAGACCATCACGCTACCATGGTTGAGATAGAAGGTATGATCTTGAACACTTCTATCCAGTACTTATTGACCATGGTGCTTGCCGGAGCTATGTTTCACCTACAATTGTTGATGTATGCAAAATAGGCAAAGTAAAACATTATAAACCTTGGTTGGTTTAGTTAGCACATGTACGAAACATAAAGTTTTGGAAATAGTTAAAGATTGCGAAGTAAACCTAAATGGTTTTCCAATGAAAGTAAACCTGAACATCCTACCCTTAGGATCATATCCTATACTTATCGGCATGGACTGGTTGGAAAAACACCATGTCATGCTCGATTGCTTACACAAGTCCATCTTGTGTATAGACAACCAAGGGAATCGAGTGAATATTCAAGGCATTCCAAAGAAAGTTTCTGTAAGGAAAATATCTACTTTATAAGCAAAGAAATGCATTAGGAAAGGCTGCAAGTTGTTTGTAGTAAATATCCGAGACATGGAGGCTGAAAGGGAACAACACATAGAATAATTTCCCATTCTTGTAGAATTCAATGACGTGTTTCCCAAGGAAATCCCATGATTACCTCTGAAACAAGACTAGACTTTTCCATCGAACTGACACCAGGATCAGTTCTGGCTTCCAAATCCCCTTACTGCATGAGTACACCTGAGTTGGTGGAATTCAAACTGTAATTGCAAGAGTTGATAGAAAATGGGTATATCCGACCAAGTGTGTCCCCTTGGGGAGCTTCGATACTGTTCATTAAGAAAAAGGATGGTACGATGTGGATGTGCATCGATTACTGTCAGTTGAACAAAATGACTATCAAGAACCAATACCCACTCCATAGGATTGATGACTTGTTTTATCGGGTAGGAGGAGCCAAAAATATTTTCAAATATTGACCTACAATTCGGGTACCATCAGGTCCGGATTTGCAACGAGGATATTCATAAAACCACCTTTCGTACAAGGTACAGGCACTACAAGTTTGTAGTGATGTCGTTCGGGTTGACCAATGTACCCGAAAACTTCATGTGCATGATGAACAGTATATTCAGTAAGTATCTAGATAAATTTGTTTTGGTCTTTATAGACGAAATCCTAGTTTACTCCAAGAGTAAAGAGGAACACGAAGAACAACTTCACATAGTACTACGGGTGTTATGAGAACACCAGCTTTATGATAAGTTTAGTAAATGTGATTTTTACAAACCACAGATACAGTACTTGGGTTACATTATCTCTGAGACAAGGATAGTTGTGGACCCAGAAAATATTAGAGCCATAGAAGACTGTCCTACCCCTACTAGTGTCACTGACATTATGTCCTTTTTGGTATTAGTTGGGTATTATTGGAATTTCATTGAGAAGTTCTCGAGAATCGATTTCCCCATGACTGCGTTGCAAAAGAAAGCAAATAAGTTCTTATGGACCACCAAGTGCGAGGAAAATTTTCAAAAGCTTAAGCAGATTTTGATGACTGCAATGATACTATGAATTGCGAATCTCGATGGGGATTTTGTTGTTTGCATAGATGCAAGCAAGGAAGGACTTGGAGGAGTCCTCTTGCGGAATGATCACGTGATCGGTTATGAATCGAGAAAGTTAAAAGAGCATGAGTAGAAATACCCTATGCACGATATCGAGCTAGCATCCATCATCCACGCTTTGAGGATGTGGAGGCACTACCTCATGGGAAGGAAATTCCTTCTAAAGATAGACAATATGAGTCTGAAGTATTTATTCGATCAAATGGATCTGAATGCAAGGCAAGCTAGATGGTTGGCTTTCCTTAGCAAATACCATTTTGAGCTAAAGCATATTAAGGGAAATGAGAACAAGGTTGCTGATGCTTTGAGCCGATAAACGCATATGATATATGAGGTGAATTCAAGTCAAACCAATGTAGATTTGCATGAGAGGATTAGAACGACCAACAGAGTTAACCCTTTCTATGTAGAAATCCTCAAGAAAGTCCAAGAGGATAGGTTGTTTCAACAAAAAAAAGGGTACAGGGTAGACAAATCAAGACTGCTATGGTCCAAGGAGAAATTGTACGTTCCATAAGGAGAGTACATTCGGTCCACCATCCTCACAGAATTTCATCGAGAACCCTAGTTGGGGCACCCAAGATATCAAAATATGATATCTGCCGTCAAGAGACACTTTTTCTGGTCTAAGTTAAAGGCTGAAATTGCGATGTTTATCGCGAAATGTCAGGAATGTCAGCTTGTCAAAGATGAGCATCATCACCCTTCAGGATTGCTGCAGCCATTACCCATTCCAGAATGGAAGTGGGAGGTTATTAGAATGGATTTTATCACCAGTCTACCGAAAATTAAAAAACAAAATGATTCTATTTTTGTAGTAATTGACAAGTTGTCAAAAGCAGCACACTTCATTCCTGTGAAATCAACCTACAAGGCAGTGAACATTGTCGATATATTCTTGAAGGAGATATTTAGATTACATGAGATACCCAAGGCAATCATCTCGGATAGAGATGCTAAGTTTATAGGAAACTTTTGGAGATCTTTATTCTCTAGATTAAAAACGCAGTTGAACTTTAGCACTTCTTATCACCCGCAGACAGACGGGAAGACATAAAGAGTAAAATAGATTGTTGAGGACATGCTTAGGATGTATGTCATGAACAACCCCACTAAATGGGAATACTACCTGCATCTTGTAGAGTTTGCATACAACAACGATTACCAGGCGTCCGCCAAGATGAGTCCCTTTGAGGTACTCTATGGACGGAAGTGTAGAACACCGGTTACCTGGGATAACCTGGTGGATCGGCTCATGTTAGGGCTTGGTTTATTAATGGAATTGGAACACTTGGTTACCAAGGTCCAGGTGAACCTTAAAGAAGACCACCAGAAAATTTATGTGGATCAGAAAAAGGAAAGATAAATATTATCAAATAGGCGACCATGTCTACTTGAAAGTAAAATCAAAACGGAGGTCATTGATCTTGGGGAGGTGCGGTAAGTTAGCACCTAGGTTTTGTGGACCTTTTGAAATACTGGCCAAGAGAGGGCCAATGGAATATGAACTAGCATTACCTGCACACATAAGATTCCATAATGTTTTCCATGCATCATTATTAAAGAAATATGTTTATGATACTAAACATGTAGTTGATTGGTCCTTATTACAGGTGGAACCTGAAGGTGATTTCCCCCCTGAACCTATTCATATATTGGACAAGAGAGAGGTGCAGCTCAAGAAGCGTACTGTAGTCCAATCGAAAGTGCAATGGAAGCACTTCAAAGCCGATTAGGCTACTTGGGAGAATGAAGCCACCATGGGAAAAGCTTACCCCACCTTGTTTCATGATGTCATTTCGAGTCCCTAGAACACCAGTGACTATGTTGTTCTAAGCTGGGAGGGATGTAATATCCCAAATTTTGGACCTAACACTTATAGGCATGAGCCTATTGATTATGATGTTATCTTGATGTTTATTTTGATATATTGGGTTGAAGACCCCACTTCATATGAACATGATGATTTGTTTTATAGATTGGGCATAAGCCAATTGTTGATGATATATATAGGCTTGTTTGTGTTGGGCGTGGACCCTGAAGCACATTATTGATGAGATGTTTTGTGTTGAGCGAGGAGCTTTGGAGCACATGAGTAGTTAATGTTGTGTTGAGCGAGAAGCTTTGGATCACATGAGTATTATATCTGTGTTGAGCATGCAGCTCTGGAACACATGAAAAGATAAGTTGGAAGTGTTGGGCATAATCCCTAGAGCCTTCCATGTTGATGTTGAGCATAAGCTCTAGAACATCGGATCCTTGGCCATTGTATCCCTAGGTGTATCGTACAAGTACATCCTAGCATTAGTGATTAAGCAAAGAGCTCTAGAATAGCACTAAGTTTGTAACTCCTTGTTTTTAGCATTGAGTATGGGCTCTGGTAAGCGCTAGGACTTATTGAAAAGAATTAATGATTCCTAAATGAAAATGACTCGAGAGAAATATTGATCTCATTAGACTTATTTATAAGTGATTAAATGAAATTTTGAATTTCTGTATTCTCATCAAGTACTAAAGAACTACCATGTTATACGAGGGAAACTAACATGCAAGGATGTTTAGAGTTGCCTATCCTAGTAGACCTAACCATCTACCTGATGACCTTAATGAAGAAAGTGCCGTAAGTCCAAGGATCACAATATGTGAAGCCCCTGTTAGAAAACATGACCGCAGAGTAATAACATATATACAGTTAAATAAATAAACAAGCTGCAAAAGCAAAACACATTAAAATATTACAGAGAGACACAGATATAATGTGGTTCAACCAAACGATGGTCTATGTCCACAAATAAATTGCCAGTTATTTTATTACACTCCAGAAAGATGAAGGGATACACCCTGCAGCAAAACCACTGCACTTCCTCTTCACGCTCTCACAGTCTCTCTTCCAATACAATAAAATACCATACTTAGTTGTTTTACAATGCTTTCTTTTATAGGGGAAATACAATGGGAAAATTTCCCTGAACCCCTAGGCAGGGGGAATGAGTGTAGAGTACACCTGGGTTACAAACACGAATGAATAATATCTCTGGATCTGGAAGATTAGGCTCCACAACCAACAATCTCCCACTTGGAGACTGATCACAACAAATCCACTGCTACTGCACTTGCTGGACTATGCTTTGGACCTTGGACTTGGCAAATTTCTTATTTTCTCCTTCATTCTTGAAGGCCAACAGAAACTAAGCAGGAATTCAGTTTCTCTCTGGTTACTCCCTTTGTCAACATGTCTGCAAGATTCTGTCTAGTATGTATCTTTTCTAGTTTTAACAATTCTTTATCTAGATCCGATCTTATGAAGTGGTACTTGAGCTATATATGTTTAGTCCTCGAATGAAAGGATGCATTCTTTGCAAGATGAATGGCGCTCTGTGTTACAGGTATAAACTAACTGAGAGGGGGGGGGGGTGAATCAATTAGTTAAGATTTGTTACCAATATACTTCTTTTAACTTAGAATCAATAACCTTTATGGAAGTCAATCTTTGCTATGAATTCAGAGTTATAAACATAAGAGCAGATAACATAAAACACAGCATTCAATCACAACATTTAATCACATATATGATACACAGATATTTCGCGAGGAAACCCATAAGGGAAAAACCTCTTCTTCTTATGATGTCAAAGGCTTCAATGGTTTTACATCACTTCTTATTTGAGCACTGACTCAAAGAGGCTGCAACCTCTAAATGCAAGCACCAACTTGCTGAGAGCATCAACTCTCACTGTGACCGAGCACCAACTGGGTGAATACACCAATCTTCAATTACTACAAGCACCCACTTGCAGACAGAGACATAAAGTCTCCCCTAGCACCTCCCTACCTCCCTTATTTGCTAGAATTTCCAATAGAATCAAAATGCAACAATACAGATATGCCTCTGCTTACCAAACCACTCTGCTCTGTTCAACATTGGCTCTCTGCTCCTTTGTTCTGTTCAACTGTTCAACACATTCTTCAGTTCCTTTGCTCTGCTGCTCTACCCTCTCTGCACACCATTACTCTCCTCTAAAACAGCTCACTCTCACAACTATTTCTGCTCAATATATATATATCATCTTCTAAGTTCATTTCTCTTTCTTGTTTCATCAAAACAACTTCTCAAACCGTTACAGAACCGGTTCAGCTTCAGCATCCTCAAATCGTTACAGAAATGGTTTAGCTTCAACATCCTCTGTACACATCCTTACTCTTCAAATCATCATTACAAGTAGTTACTAAACGGTTCGCATTTCAGGTTCGTCATAACTATTAATCCGCCTGCTCGAATACTCTTCGAATCCTCAACTGTATATGCCTCTTCGTATTCCTCTTCAAAGATTACACTGAAGCGGCGGGTGAAATGACGGAGCTCGCAATCGATTGCTTGAATGATAGACATTTCGTGATACTTCAGAAAAAAAACTTTGTCCAATGCTGGAGTTGAGCCGCTGCTTGTTTAAATTCATCCTACCGTTGCGGAAAGATAATCGGCTTCAGTCTCGGTATTCTTCTCCGATGTATTTGCCTTAGTCGGCTGATTGTTTAGGTTCGCGTCGGAACCTTTTGTTCTTTCATTCTCTGCCATTGCGGCTCCCAAAGAAACTAAGCCTCCGAAGTCCAAAGTGATCCGACTGCCGATGCACGTGTCTTTAACCTTTCCTTTTCCACCGTTGCGGCTGGGAAAGTCATTCCACTTCTGAATTCTCAAGCTCTCCGACTGCCGATGCACGTGTCTTTAATATTTTCTTTTCCACCGTTGTGGCTGGGAAAGTCATTCCGCTTCTGAATTCCAAAGTGCTCCGACTGCCGATGCTTATAGTCACGCGTGTCTTTAACCTTTCCTTTTTCGCTGTTGCGGTTGGGAAAGTCATTCCGCTTTCGAATTCCAAAGCGTTTCGACTGCCGATGCTTATCAGTCTTTTAGTCGCACGTCTTTAACCTTTGCTTTTTCGCCGTTGCGGCTGGGAAAGTCATTCAGCTTCTGATGTAAATATCTTCTGATTTCTGATTAAAAGTTTTTCCCGCCCGCTCAACAGGATTAAGTGTTTTTCTGATTTCCGATTTAGTCTGAATTTCTAGCACCTCCCACTGTTCGATTTTCTCCATTGATACCTACGTGCCTGCCTCTTTTTCAGTAGATTTCCACATCCATTTGACATCAGTTCCCCTTCTCTTTATAGCAGATTTCCATCAATGACAATACATTAAAACTTTAAGACTGAGCACTAGCTACCATCTACTAGTTCAGAACACACCACTCTGAAAGATATTCCAACACTCTGGCTGTCACTGTACAACCTACTATTCTCCTGCTTGTTACCCAATTCTTCCATGAACCTCTGCAACCAAATCATCTCCTTACTAGCCTCTGTAGTAGCAACATACTCTGCTTTTGTTGTTGAAAGTGCAACAACTTGTTGCAGTTTTGAAATCCAACTTACTGTTGTTCCACCCACAGTAAACACATACCCTGTGGTGCTCCTCCTGTTGTCTTTATCACCGGCCATATCTGCATCAACATATCCCTGTAGAACAATGTTTGAACCTCCAAAACATAATGCATGTGAAGTGGTACCTCTCAAATACCTGAGAATCCACTGTATTGCTTTCCCATGCTCTTTACCTGGATTATTCATATACCTACTCACAACTCCTACTGCATGTGCAATATCTGGTCTTGTGCACACCATGGCATACATCAAGCTTCCAAGTGTTGATGAATAGGGAATCCTGGACATGTAATCTATTTCTTCTTGTGTCTCTGGACACATCTCCTTACTTAGCTTGAAATGGCTGGCTAAAGGTGTATTCACTGGTTTTGCATTCTGCATTCTAAACCTCTGCAACACCTTTTCTATGTACTCACCTTGAGACAACGTCAATTTGTGATTTTTCCTATCTCTTGTTATTCTCATACCAAGGATTTGATTTGTAGCACCCAAATCCTTCATCGCAAATGAATTAGCTAGTTTTCTTTTGAGCACATTTATATCATGCATGTTAGACCCTAAAACAAGCATGTCATCCACATGCAATAACAAGATAATATATCTTCCGTTATCTAGGCACTTGAAATAAACACATTGGTCATAATGGCATCTATCATAACCTTGTTTTGTCATAAACTTATCAAATTTCAAATACCACTGCCTTGGAGCTTGCTTCAGGCCATACAAGCTCTTCTTCAACTTGCAAACCAAATTTTCCTTCCCTTTGACCTCATACCCTTGTGGCTGATACATATAAATCTCTTCCTCCAAATCCCCATGGAGAAAGGTTGTTTTTACATCTAACTGTTCACGATGCAAATCTTCTACCATGACTAGACTCAAAATAGTTCTAATTGAAGTCATTTTAAAAATAGGAGAAAATATTTCATCAAAGTCTATACCTTTGTTTTGTACAAACCCCTTTACAACAAGTCTAGCCTTGTATACAACAAGTCTAGCCTTGTACCGCTTCTTGCCTCCATCTTCTTCCTTCAACCTGTAAACCCATTTATTCTGCAATGCCCTTTTTTCTGCAGGCAACTTAACCAGATCCCAAGTCTGGTTTCTTACCAATGAGTCCATCTCCTAATCCATGCCTTGCTACCACTTATTTCTAGTTTCTACTTGCATTGCTTCTTCAAAACATTCTGGTTGACTAGAATCAATCATCAATAAATAATACAGTGAAGGAGAGAATCGTTCAGGGGGTCTACTTAACCTGGTAGACTTTCTTACAGTTGCAGGAGTTTCGGGTACCTACTGCTACTCTTGATTTTCTGGTGCCTTTGGAACTTCATTTTCTTTGATTTCATCAAGCACTATGTACTCTGTTTTTTCCTTTTCTTCTTTCTTTCCCTGCAACTGATCTTTGTAAATGACCTTTTCATTGAATACTACATCTCTACTCCTAATGATTTTGCAATTTTTAAGATCCCATAAGCGATAACCAAAATCATCAACTCCATATCCAATAAAGGTACATTTCTTGGATTTAGACTCAAGCTTTGTTCTATCATCTTTATCAATATGGACAAATGCTTCACAACCAAAAGTTCTCAGAAATGAGTATTTTACCTGTCCATGCCTCCTCTGGGATGCCACCGTCCAAAACGCTTGAAGGCCCTCTGTTTATTAAATAAACAACAGTGTTTACAGCATCATCCCAAAACTATAAGGGCAACCCTGCATGAAATCTCATACACCTTGCACGCTCCATGATCATTTTGTTCATCCTTTCTGACACACCATTTTCTTGTGGTGTTCCAGGGACTCTCTTCTCTCTGCGAATCCCATTGTGTGAACAATAACTGTCAAACTCCTTGCTGCAATACTCGCCTCCATTATCAGATCTGAGACATTTCAACCTTTTTCCTATCTCATTCTCAGCCAAAGCTTTCCACTTCTTAAAAGTATCAAACACATCAGATTTTTATCTAATGCAATAAACCCAAGTTTTTCTAGTTGAATCATCAATAAAAGTAACATAATAACGACAGCCACCAAGATATTGTACCTGAGTTGGTCCCCATACATATGTATGGACAATCTCTAACTTTTCACTCTTGTTTTGTTTCCCAACCTTGATAAATCTAACTCTCTTATGTTTTCCATAAACAAGGTTCTCACAGAATTCCAAACTTACCTGCTTCAAATCTGGAAGCAGTTTCCTTGAGTGGAGAATCTGCATCCCCTTCTCACTCATGTGGCCAAGCCTATGATGCCACACCGTTGCACCTGTTTCTGTGGAAGCTACAGAGATAGAATAATCAGTATTATGAGGACATAAATATAACCTACCTACCCTATCTCCTTTTATTATTACCAGTGATCCTTTAGTGATCTTCCACCATGTTTCTCCAAACATAGACAAATAGTCGCTATCTCCCAAATGTCCTGTTGAGATCATATTCCTTTTCATAGCAGGAATGTGCCTTACATCCTTTAGCAACAAGTCATTTCCATTATTTAACTTAATATGTACCTTACCCTTTCCAACAATTATACATGGTTCATCATCCCCCAATAACACATGCCCAAAATCACCTTGAACATAATCATGAAAGAATTTCCTATGGGGTGTAGCATGACATGAAGCCCCTATATCTACTACCCGGTAATCACTAGTATTATCTAATGCAAGAATCAAAGCATCTTGTAACACATCACCTGCTACATTAGCTTCCTGGGTAGTCTCTTGCTGCTTCTCACCTTTCTTCTTTGGTGCTCTGCAGTCTTTCTTCAGGTGTCCTTTCTTACTACAGTTCTAGCACTCTATTTTTCCAAATTTGGACTTGGATCTTCCCTTTTTAGACATGCCACAATTTCCTGGGGTCCTTCCTCTCTCATTTTTTCTCCCTCTGCTCTCCATGGTCAACACATTACCTGATGTCTCACCTGTGCTTTTTATTCACATTTCCTCGCTAAGAATAACACCAACAACATCATCAAACTTAAGAGTGTTTGAACTAGGGACATAGTTACTTACAACCATGACCAAGCTATTCCAACTTTCTCGCAATGAGCACAAGATTAGAAGATCCCTAACCTCATCATCAACGTTCACTTTTAAAGAACTTAACTGACTGGTAAGTGTATTAAACTCATTTAAATGATCAGCAATAGATCCACCTTCTGACATCTTCATATTAAATAAACGCTTCATTAAAAATACCTTGTTGGAAGCCAAGGGTTTTTCATAGAGCTTACTCAATGCGATCATCACACCCTCTATTGTTTTTTCTTTCAAAATATTGAAGGCCACCGACGAAGCCAGGCACAACTGTATTGTTCCCAGTGCCTTTATGTCAAGAACCTCCCCTTCTTCATCCTTCATAGCCGCCGGTTGTTTTTCTTTTTCGCCCAATGGTAGGTACAGATCCTTCTGGTACAGATAGTCCTCCATTTTCATCTTCCATAATTGATAGTTTTGGTCATTAAATTTTTCGACCCTAAACCTTCTTCCGCCATTGCTCCCACTTGAACCAGGAACCCTTCTTTCCAGTGAGTTTACCAACCAAATAGATCTTTTGGCTCTGATACCAATTGCTAGAAAATAGGACCACAGAGCAATAAAAAATTTACAGTTAAATCAATAACCAAGATACAAAAAAAATAAAACATTACAGAGAGACACAAATATAATGTGGTTCACCCAAACGATGTGCTACATCCACAAAGAAATTGCCAGTCCTTTTATTACAGTCCAGAAAGATGAAGGGATACACCCTGCAACAAAACCACTGCACTTCCTCTTCACGCTCTCACAGTCTCTCTTCCAATACAATAAAATACCATACTCAGTCGTTTTACAATGCTTTCTATTATAGGGGAAATACAATGGTAAAATTCTAGGGTTAACCCAATACTATGGGTCCGCAAAACTGTTGGCCAACACATATCCCAAAAAATTTCTCGGGGGATCCGCCCTCGAACCCCCATTTCCATAGGGCACTTCCCCCGAACCCCAAGGCAGGGGGAATGAGTGTATAGTACACCTGGGTTACAAACACGACTGAATAATATCTCTGGATCTAGAAGATTAGGCTCCACAACCAACAGCCCCAAGACAAATGTTATATTATTATGTATTTTATACATGGTATGTATAAAGAATAGATATAGTAATAATATTAATAATGTGAGAAAGAAGGAAAAGTTCCATCTATTACTATTATTACTAAGATAAAATTTAAATAGTATAATACCTATAAAAGTCCAATTAGGAACTAGCTAAAAGTTCCTAAGTTAAAATATTAAAAGTACTAAATTAAATAAAAAAAATTTAAACCAAGAAATGAAGCATTTCTTGATTTAAATCCCCCTTTGACTGAAAAGTCTATCTATAAAGTCCTAAGACAAAGAGAGGCTTGGGGTTATCATCTATCTTTTGGAGCCATTATTCTGCCAAAAATTCTGAAGAGAATTCTTGGAGAACTTTTCCTAGAAGGAAAAGAGAGAACTGATCCAGACCTGATATACAAACTAGGGCATCCTTACTTTAGGAGCTCTAAGATACTTGCATGTTGGAACCAACTCGAGGGGATCCAGATTGAAACTAGGAACAGTTTTAGGTCATGGTTGGGTGGAACGTGGTGGTTCCCAAGTGATTCAGTCATCTAATACAGAGGTCAAACCTACCTATGATTTTTTAATGCTGGTTATCTGAGTGTGCAGGTTTTAACCATTAAAGGAGCTTAAATTTATAGGTATGAGGTCTTGGAATGCTTATTTCATTTCCTAGAATAAATGCTGGCTAATCCAGGAAAATGTTTACTTTATATTTTCTAACCCTATGTGTTTGTCTTCTGTTTGAATATTCTAGGGTTTACATTTTAATCCATAACCCTAGGCTGTAATTTAATTCATGTATAACCGTAGACTCTAATTTAATTCCTGTTTAATATCATCAAGGGTTTGGTATTGTTAGGTGTTACTTCTGTATTGTATTTTACTGCTTTGGTGTTGTCTTCCTACAAGCTAAGATTTATTTCAGATTAAATACCTAGTTGTTAGTTGGCCTATGTACTCTAATGACAGATTGTATATTGTCAGTAGAAGCGTGGTATAATTAAAAAGACCAATTCACATCTAAGTTTCACATCTAAAATATTAATCCAAATATAATAATTAGGACCTAGCAAATACT
>LPNX010453139.1:184989-229313 GCA_001517045.1 Pseudotsuga menziesii
TAAGAACCAATCAAGACCTTTCAAGGTATGAATACATTACCATAGGATAATAATCAAACCACTCTCATTAAAACAAATATCATCCTAATCTTTTTAACAGTCCAAGTAATTGAGGCCCTATACATGGTCCACGATTTATAACCACTATACTATCTATATCTCCAAGTATAAACCAGAATATTAAATTACCATTAATATAAATCCATGACATTAAGTAAACTGGTCGAACCATCTAAGTATTAAAATACACATAACAAGACTTTATAATCGAAATCGTACATTGATAATATAAAAGGTCCAACATAATACAATCTACAACTAACATGTAAAAATAACCAAAGTATAGTTACAACATAAAATAACAAACTATATATTTAAACAAGAGATCCCAGGATCGAATCCTATGGACACCCAAATGTCCAAATGTCAAAACGCATACCATAATACTCAACGCCATTATAAAATAAACCAATAGCATTTTTAACCACCCAAAGTAATTATACAAAATATTGCAGGAATCGAATCCTGTGGGCACTTAAGCCCAAATCGCAACCACCCAACATATAAAAAAACTCATTGTATAAACAACGACGAGGATTCGAATGCTGTAGAGTCGTTCTACGTTTCATAAGGCCACGCTATACACCGAGTGTATGCGGGATGTAACAGTAAAACATTTTTTCTGCAGAGAGGTCGTGAGACTCACACATTTTACACACGCTGTAAATATGGCATCGGCCTCATAAATAAAATATACAATCAAATAAACTAAACCTTGTCAAATGCGTGGAAACCCTGCCAATAACCAACTTACAACAAGGTTTCCCAATGCAGGGTTTCACACCCATGACCATTATTACTTTTCCATTTACACAGTAAATACTAAAATAGTAAGTATGCACCCATCTAAGCTATCACAACTACCATGGAGAGTGCTCATGCCATTCACGGCATGGCCCCAAGCCATACGCTGTCTTCATTTACAAACATTACAACTAAAGCAAATAAGGGAATCGAATATACAGACTCCAACTATGAAGGAGAATGCCATTAAAACCCACCATAAATAACCATTAAAAAAAATGAAATTTACATTCATAAACAGTTGTATAAAAACCGTAATCGAGTTACAATGTCGAGTTCTGTTGGCCATGGCACCATTGCAAGCAATGGTGTTGCCCTAGATTTTTAAATAAATAAAATCACGATTTAAAATTTACATATAGAGTCGGTCAAAATGTACCAAGGCTCCCATTCGTTTCCAATGACATCATAAACATTACATGCCAAATCATTATAAACTCAGGCTTGAAGGCAAATCGAAAATCCCACATTAAACCCCAACCAACGACGAGATGAAACTCAGTCTCAATCATAAAGCCGAGAGGTGACAAGTGCAAGCTTGACTAACAAGCTTACTGTGAACGATATGGAATCACCCACGATTTGTTCCCAAATATTTGAACTATGCAGCTCCTCTCCAGCCCTGTCACCTGCAACCACCAAGCAACGAGATGGATGAGAAGCATGGCAATCATGGCTATGCTGCAACCATCAAACAATCCTACGAAAAACAAACAAAATCTTACCTCTGTTAACATGGAAGATGCCTTCACCATGCTGCACAGAGGCGAGAAAAGGAAAACAATGAAATGAGAAATTACCAAACCCCATCGCGAGCCAATCCCTAAGCTTGGGATGCCACACACTCCAGTGCACATTAATGGCACCAGCTTGTTGCCCACTATCAAAACCAAAAATCCACTTCTCCATAGTTTCCATATGTTATAGTATCAAATACCTCCAAGTTCATGCAAAGTCTTAAACCCCTTGGGCATAGGTATAAACTATGATATATATTCACCACCCAAGTTTAATACAAAGTATAGGATATCATATGCATAGATAGAAACTATGATATATATATTCACCACCCCAAGTTAATACTAGGTCAATATTAACTTATGTATCACTTACCTTAGGTTTTAAACCTTAGGACCTTATGCATCAAACTCTTTAGGCTCTAAGCCTAAGACCATGGCATATGCATTATGCCATGGTATGTTGTATAAACATAGACCAAGTTTCGTTTTTAACCAATGATAGTAGAACCTGTAAAAAGGATAAAACAAAAGTATAAGTTAATTACTTATCGTAAAATAAACATGTAATATAAATAGACTAGGGTATGAATAGACGATAATAAATACCCCAAGAATGTTAAATTCCATTAAAAATACTGAGTTGTGTCATGCAATGATAGGTGTGTTATTGACCTTTTCAATACTATAAGTCTATAAGGAAGAGTAATAAAACACCAGTAGGTGTCACTAGAAGCAAGTATGAACACTAGTGACCAAGCGTTCAGATTTCTGTAACAATTTTATCATCACTAGGTGCACCTACATGTAAACATATTAAGAGTGCCTTAGTTCACCAGAACTAAGTTAGTCTGCTAGATAAGTGAAGACTTTTACCTCTCATACAGTTACATGGGAGAACTAGTCCCACCACTCTACTCACTTTGGTTCCAGAAACAAAGTTAAGTTAGAATTAGGTATACAACGTAAGCACATGTACAATAATAATGAAGTACATAATCAAAGCATCTAACATACACAAAAAAGCGTAACCATAAGAATCACATAGTAATCAACATTACCCCATCATAAGCACAAATAGTAAACAAAGTAATAATCATAACTGAAGTAAGGGATTAAGACATAAGAACATCTTACGACAATTCAATAGTACGATAGATTACAACACATTCCGCAAGTTTAAATAATGTTCAGAATAGGTTGTGTTTAACTAGCCTAATAAAAAAAATTATTTTTAATTTTTAGAGACATTACAATACGAGGCCTGGAATTTCACATTTCTGCTCCTTGTCAAATCAAAATTTCAATTTGCATGTGTCTTTGATATTAGTAAATGCCATGATATTCATAATTTTGCATATTAGTAAACGCCACAATATTCATAATTTTGCATATTAGTGAACGCCACGATATTCATAATTTTGCAGTATGGGAGAACAATGCCACACGTGGAAGATGGACATTCGTATATATCAGATTTCAATAACAATTGTTATGAACAATAGGTAGTGTCGCTGTTGCCTCACATTGCCAAGGGCCAGAAACCCTAATTTGCCTCTCCAATTGAAGAGCAATTTTCAAACCCTATCCTACCACTTGCCACGATTTTCTTAACAACATGGGTTTTTGAATAATTTTATCAATTGCCATTATTCAAAATCTTCAAATCTCGAACAAGAATGTGTAGACAACGGAGAATTGATATGCTATTACTCAAGATTGAAGGAAATGAGAGTTAGAGGATATGAGGCCTAAGATCGAGGAGTAAAACAAACTTTGATTTGTTAGGACGATGAATTCGACTGTCAAAGAAGGAGGTCTCCATAGAGCATAAGAAATTTCCTTTCTTGAATGTTGTTCCTTTTTTATCACGTTTGTATTTTAAGGCAGAAAGAAGGAGGCACTGCCATCCATTCTTCATTCTGGATATGGATGAAAATTTAGTATTGTTTCTATAGAAGAAGAATTGAAAATGGTCTTATATAGTTGGACATAGATTGAATAAAAATTTCTTATATAGTTGGACATAGATTGAATAAAAAGGTCTTATATACTCTTATGTATAATACTTTTTATTTTATTGTGTGAACAATTGTAATTCTGATTGAATAAACAACAATTTTAGTTCATTAATGATTAATTATTATTTTGATTCTGAAAGATTAACGAGCTTGAAAATTTACTATTTATGCAAATTTGTTATAGTAATTGATTATCCATTTTATGCATCATTGTAATATCCCAAACATCTTTTTTGTAATATTTTAAATGACTATTTTATTTTTTGAGATTGGTTGGTTTTGGAAACAAAGGTCCTTGAACTTGAAGGAGAGATCTAACCGAAACATTTTACTTGTAATGAAATCATGAATGATGGGGAAGTCATGTTCAATGAGGAAGCTATGTGTACGATATTGGGGGACATAGAAGAGTTAACCTCAGGAAAGTACACCAGGCACCGAAACATCATTATGGTGTAGGGAATAGCCTAGAAAAGAGGGAAATGCAATGGGCTGTGGAAATTCCTTAGGGGAATAGGTCATAGTTGCATAAGACCTACAATCAAAACTATAAAGAGAGGAATACACTAGGAGGCAAGGGCACCGCTTATTATGTGGGAAATAATAAACTCTTGCAGGTGAATACTCTGTGTTAGGAAGTGGTTTCGTACTGAGAAACTGGACCTCAGGTTGACCATTTCTGCTCTCAGCACGCATAGTTTAGCTCGAGGGTGATTGAGGATAGAGAACATATGTTCCTAATCTATGGTTGGTTGGAACATGGTTGTTCCCTCTTCATTCAACTCATTGTACAACCAGGTTTCTTATATGTCTAAATTGTTACAGAATGTTGAGCTCAGGGTATATCTGGAGCATGTATTTGTTTCCTTATATGTTTTAAGATCTAGAATATGCTTTGTTGAATGTGTTTGAAGAAATGGAGCATGTATTTGTTGCTCGAATGTTTTGTTGGTTCATTGTTGCTTGCATTTAGGCCTGGAGCCTAGAAATTGTATTTGTTGGTTCATCACTTCTTGTGTTAAGGCTTGGAGCCTAGAAAGTGTATTTGTTAGTTTATTGTTGTTTGCGTTAAGACTCTGGGGCAGGGAAGTGTATTTGATAGTTATTTCTTCTTGCATTAAGACCTAAAGCTTGAAAAGTGTGTTTGGTGATTTATTGGTTTCTGCAAGAGTATATTTGGACGCTTTGTAACTCCGCGGTTTATACCCGAATGCAAGGGTTTCCCTGTAGGGAAGTCTAAATTCCTGTATTGGATTTAAACACTCTCCATCTTAGCAAGCCCCTGTGTATTAATTAACCCTGAAAAAAATGGGGTAGCTGTGGAATGAATGTATTGTTGCTGAAAGTGCTCAAGGAACCCACTACTTAAAACCCCATAGAATCCCTAGTTCTGAACTTCGTCTTGAGTAACAAACTCTGCCTAAGACAGCGAGGCCATCAAAGGATGGCATCCCTTTGTTTTAACCAAGAAACACAGGGAAAAATAAGTGTAAACCTTGGGCCGAAAGTCTTGCGAAAGCTTGAATTTTGTGAAGAACCTAAGTGATTCTGCAATCCGCAATCCGCATTGCGGAAGTAGACTTGTGGAAGGTAGTTTTGGTAATATTTTGAGTGTTTCCGCAATCTACAATCCACATTGCGGAAGCAGAAAAATAGAGGCCAAATTAAAACAAGCAAGTACTTTCCGCAATACACATTGCAGAAGGAGAGTTGTGGAAGGGTAAAAACTGTAATAGATTAAGTGTTTTCCACAATGCACAATTCGTATTGCGGAAGCGGAATTGCGGAAGAGTAAAATCATAAAGGATTATGTGTTTTCTGCAATCAACAATCTGCATTGCTGAAGGGTAAAATTTGCATAATATTATGTACTTTCTGCAATTTGCAATTCGCATTGCAGAATCAGAGTTACAGAAGGGTAAAAGTGTAAAGGTTTATGTGTTTTTTGCAATCCACAATCCACATTGCAGAAGGATAAAATTGTAATACTCCCACAATACGCAATACACATTGCGGAAGGGTAAAATCTTAGCAAAGTTAAGCATTTTCGTAACCCGCAACCCACATTACAGAAGCAGGATTGTGGAAGCAAAATATGTATTTTCCAATGGCACATCCCCTAATCCGCAATTTGCATTACGAAAGGAAAGGCCTTTTGCAGAAGACTTCTAATTTAAGTTTTGGGAACTCGACTAGAAGAGGATGAAAGATAGATCTTAAGGATATTCTTCCTAGTGATTTCTTTGTATTTTCATGATGTTTAATGTATCATCCATAAAGTCAGAGAACCAGGAGGTGGGTTTGTAGTAAGCACGAAGTTCATTGTTAATATATATAACAGAGAATGAATACAAGGATTTATGACTAATGACATATATTTTATGTAAAGAATAATTTTTGTATATGCAATTTTGTTAGGTTATATGGGTATGTCACATATGGTATCATAGCTACATGTTCAACCATGTCATCTTTTTGGGAACATCTAGTTTTCGTTGAAGCACAACGAAATGATAATGATATTTTTCTTGATGAATCTTAGTTAATGTATTCCAGGTGTGTATTCTAATTAATGTATTATTATGAATGTGTTCTAATGGATGTATGATGATTGATGAATTTGAT
Organism: Pseudotsuga menziesii; assembly: GCA_001517045.1. Lineage (NCBI taxonomy): Eukaryota > Viridiplantae > Streptophyta > Pinopsida > Pinales > Pinaceae > Pseudotsuga > Pseudotsuga menziesii. Next base: position 191,237 of record LPNX010453139.1, read on the forward strand.
TGATGTACTATGATTGATGCTCATATGGTTAGCTGATGCATGTCCATGGTTGACATTAATTGATCGGCATAGGATTGATATAGGTAGAGTATCATCTTAACGTTGGAAGAGATAAGCCCTTTTCGAGGAAGGGGATGCGAGCTTTATTCTAAAACACTGATCCAGAAGAGATCTCTGAGTTTTATTTTCGATTGTGTATTTGATGTAGTCTAGATGGCGTTTTCGATTCACAATATGTCTTATCATACATTTTTGGACTAGGTTGGATCGCCTACGATCTTCACATCGGGTATACCATTTCGTGATCTGCGTTAAGATGCGGGGCAGATCCATGATCAGATTTGTAATATGATAAGAAGTTTTATCAGGTATGCGGTGAATAGATCCAGTATTTGTGTGTTCGGATGTTTTCTATACATGCAAATGTTTTTGTTCCAAAGTACAGTGATGGCTTCAAGAAATGAAGATGAGGATCCACCTGAAGAAAATTTTCAGCACTAGACATGCAGGATGCCCCAAAGGGAGAGATTCCACCCCACATATAATTGCAGACGGCCAGATCTATTGTGCTAAAGATACCATTGCCATAGAATCCATGAAATTAGACGAGATGTTATGTGAAAAAGGAATTTCCTGCTATGATAAGGATTTGGAAAGGAAAAACTACTCAAGTCTTCTCTTGCTGATATATTTATATTTTATGAATTTCATGTACATAAATTTTGGGCATAGGAATGCTCGAAAAGAAAGAGATTAGATAGGTTAGATGCATATGCACTAGTAGGCATATTAATAGATATGGCATAGTGCAAGTGAAGATGTTTTTGCATGCATACAATATTACATAGTGGTAAAAGTAGTGAGGTTTTACATATGCAATGAGCCACTAATGATAATTATTGTTGTCTATGATATTACAGTTGACTGTAATGGTTGTAGGACCAAAGACAGTAGAAGCATGGTTGAATATGTTGATGATCATTATATGTGACCAATAGCCTTGTGAAGAAGGGTTAGGAAAACAAATCTATGGTCAATAGGTTGGGGTAAGGGTTGTGTAGTCCTTGGTAAAGAGCCAATCGATCATGTAACATCTAGAATCAATGTGATTCATTTAACATTATCAAATGCTAGAAAGATGTTATCATCAATTAAGCAGTTGCATTTATGGTAAACCATAGTAGATAATTGATACATCGAGAGTGTGCTTTGTAAGAAGTTTTGGAAAAATTCTACTAAAGTGCTCGAATATGGTAATTGTATTATTATGAGAGTTATCGGTTCTGCAAACACCATATATGTGATAAGGAAATTGAATCATAGAATTTGTTTGATATGGTGGTACATGTATGGATACTAGAAGTATCGAGCTATGACAAGCAATAAATTGTTGTTTAAACATATGAAAAGTATAATGTTGTTAAATAAAGTCTTGAAGTTCTTAGACAAACATGTTTTGATGTTGAGCAGGTAAGCTCTAGAACATGAGGATGCCAGAGAGATATTCTATATATAAAGTTGAGAAACTGCATAAGAAAGAAGGAGGTAGGCTTGTGGTAAATGGTTACACCCCTTCCAGCTAGGCACTAGTATGCATTGTGAAACTCTAGGGACGCCTAGGTGTAAGACATATGGTTAGAATTTTTTCTACACACATTCATGTCGTAAAAGGGTTGTCATGAGAGTGGGGTCTATGTGAAGAGAATAACCTATAGGTATTATGGTGTCCGGAAAGGAAGCGCTTGATCTTGGTGAAGCACCCTGAACAACACAGGTAGGAGATACACTTGAAGAAGGGTATCGCCCTCATGTTGGGTAGCTTGGATCACTACTCAGAGTACTATTAGCACTTGGAGTGCTTGCTTGGATGGAGGTCATTCGAAGGAACCAAAAAGGCGCTTACAAGAATAATACTTATAAAAAAATATATGCATGGTAAGTAAATTCGTTCCTATGAGGTAATATGCCTATCTATGAGTGAATAGGATAAACAGGATTACTGGAATCATTGTGAATCATGAAATCTAATATTGTTGGATTTTTAATTATGCATGTGTTTGATATTAACCTTAGTAGACATACAAATGTATGTGTTATACTCGGGTTGGTGACCTATAGACACTCGATTAAATACATTACTTTAAAGGGATTAAGGTATGTAGGACAAGTCGATAATTGACTGAAAGGACTGTCTCCTGAAGAAGTTCAATGAAGAGTTACACTCCAAAAAGGTCAAGTAAAACAATTTGTATTTATGCATTCTTCTATTAACATTAGGGGTATGTATGATATGATGATTGGCATGGACTGGTTGGAAAGTTATAAAGTAGGAGAGTTGATCTCGAGTGCTTGCCATTAATCGGTGGAAAGCATTTTTGCTGACTTGTTTGTGTTTTCCCAGTCCATTGGGCTCAAATTATTTATAATTTTGACTCTGCACCCAACAGAGGGAGCCTCCGTGTTAAAGTGTTCCAGATATTCCTACCTTCAATGGTCTATAATAATATCTGCAAGGTATATATGTCGGGAAAATAACTTTACCGAACGCTAGAGTGAAGTGAAGAGTTGGACGACCTACATCAATCGAGAGACAAGGCTCATTGGTATATAGTGGTCTCCGCAACATGAAAGCACAAGATTTTTAAGCCATGGAGAAACTATTGCGGAAGAGAAATTGGGAAGCCAGTTTGAGAATATCGACGGTTTAGAAGAAATGCAAAAACAAAGTTGTGGGAGACAGATTGTGGAAGTCACGATTGAGATTTTATGGACCCACAACCTGCAATCCCCAATCTAGTCTAAGATCGACGATCAAAACGAGTCCATAACTAATCGACGATGCAGAAGGAATTTGCGGAAAGATAGACTGTGGAAGTCACATTGAGATTTTATGAAACCGCAATCCACAATCTGCAAACCGCATCAGATCCAATATCGACGGTCAGGAAGGAAGATCGACGATGCAAAATAAGTGTTGTGGAAAAAGAATTTCAGAAGTCATTTTTAATATTTTGGAAAATATGTAATCTGCAATCTACATCTGATCACAAATCAACGGTCGGGGAAGAGTCTGCAAGAAATCAACGGTGTGGAAAGTAATATGCGGAAGGGAAATTAGGAAAGGATTTCATTGTGGAATATCATTGCGAAAAAAGCAACGCCAGAAGGAATTCTGGTGCAGAATTATCATTGCGGAGAGGCAATTTGGGGAAGATTTTGTTGCAGAAAGTCATGACTGATAAGACAAATAGAACTACAAAAATAATAGAATTAATGGCAATTATGAGACCATTTCATGTATTGCTATGAATACACGGAAAGGAATTTCATAGCAAAAGGTAGTCAGGTTTGATTGTTTACAAGAATACTTTGTTGGGAGGACAAAATTATATAGAGTATGAGTGTGTAATCGTGAGTATTGGATGATCCAACCAGCAGTTGGCATGTTTTCAAAATTAGACAAAGTTTAGAACTTCGACTACTTGACTACTTTGACAGGTTCAACATCATCTTCGGCAAGTCTGAACCTCGAAAAATATCGACAGATTCTGCACTCGACATACAACATCTTGACATGCCTTGTTGGCACCTATCGAACATCAACATATTGAATCTCTATCGTATGCGATGGTTGAAATTCTGAACCATTATAACTTCTTGTAATTGAACATAATGGGTAGTCACCCAAGCGTCTCAGCATTCTATGTAAAAATATACATTATTGTAACAATCAACCCACCTTCATAGACAAGAAGTAATAATAGAAATTGGTAGGAATTCTTGCATATTGTCCATGTGCATTTCTGTCGATATAGTGTATTCCCTACTTTTCTTGTTCTTTTTCTAAGATTCTGCCACAATAGTGCTCGACTCATTTAGTCGAATGTTTTCCCCGGCATGCACCCGAGAATGACATGGATCATTGGTATTAGAGCTTGATCTTGTTTAGAGCCTAAGTTATATCAGCACTTTCATCAAAGTTATTTAGCTTGTGTTTGTTCAAACACGCTTGTAAACTCAGCAAAACAAATAGGCACTTCCTTCGAATTCAGAAAATATGCCCGAAGAAGCAAACAATAGACTTGCAACTAACGAGATGGAACGACTCATAGAAAAAGAACTGGCCCGCCAATGGACCGAAATGTTTGCCCAGTTCAGCAAGATTCTCATGCGATTCTCTTCGAAATGTGAGGAATCCTCAACACATCCTCAGTTCAATAAGATCAACCCCTTTAAAGTGCAAATGAATCTGGACATACTGAATCTTGAAGGAAAGATTGACATAGAATCCGTCGACAATTGGGTTCAACAATTGGAATCTCACTACTCTATGAATCAACTCTCCGAAGCGGAAAAGGTCACCATTGCATCCTTAACGATGTCAACCTCCCTACATTGCTGGTGGGAAAATTTAGCGACAAAGATGGAAAAAGAAGGCGACCCCATAGACACATGGGTAAAATTTGTCAAGTATGTCTGAAAGGAATTTTACTTGCCCAAGTATCTTGAACAACAGTATAAGAAGTGGAACCAGCTAAGGAAGTGGAAAGACTAGTCCATGCAGAGTTATACCGATGAGTTTTATCGACTCATGGCTAGAATTGGCATCCAAGAAGAAGAGAAATTCCTTGTCCTAAAGTATGTCAATGGTTTATCCCCGTATATTCATTAAGAGATGGAGTTTCTGACTGTTAGTACACTTGTAGATGCATTCCATTATGCCAACAAGCTTGAAGCCAAACAAAAAGGAAAAGAACATTTCATGAACAAGCCAATAGGTTGAAAATCCGACAAGAAGTCATTGATCGACTCTGACAAGTAAAAGAACCCTTCTGAGATGACTTTGCCAAATCCCGATCATCAAAAGAATAACTTTCAGAAATATAGGAGGGATCACTACAAACAATCTCCTACCAGGAAATGGTGTGATTATCACAATTCAGCATGGCATGCTATGTTAGAATGCAATGCTCAGAAGACTTTTTTGGAAAAATTGTCGACATGTGAGTTGTTCGATAGAACCCTAATATAATCTGATCCATATGAAGCAACCCTCTTGGTTTCAACCTCAACCACTCCAACAACCTCGACTTTCTTCGACGAGGAGGAACAAGAGTGCCTGTTCCATACACCAAGACGGGTTTAAAAAAATCCATTAAATCTGATTGTGGATAATGGTAGCGATAAGAACTTCATTTATGAATATCTTGTGAATAAATTAGGTCTTGTCACCACTCCACATCCGTAGCTTTACAATATTGGTTGGATGAAGGATGGGTAGGAACTAAGAATTGCATGCCAATGCAGACTCAACTACTTCATTAATCCTTTTGAATATTGAGTACTCTGTGATGTGGCACCACTTTCTATAACCAATGCCTTTTTTGGGAAACCCTACTTGTGGGATCAACACGGTACATATCAATCACGACCTGATAAGGTGATTGTCAAAATCTGGAATCAATGGTTGGCATACCATAGCGACAACCCACATCAACAGTTGTTATGATATCATCCAAACAAACAAAGAAGCTTATCAATCATGCTCAAAATTTTGCATTAATTATGATAAAGCCTCAACATTCCAGAAAGGCTGTAACAATGAGTCAACTTATCAACCAATGCATCTCTCAACAACAAAAACATATCGATAATATTCTTGAGGAATGCCGAAATGTATTTCAAGATCTGAATGGAGTACCTCTGCATTGTGAGGTAAAACACTCCATTGAACTTGTGCCCGGTTCTTCATTACCTAACGCATCTGTTTACAGAAGATCCATTCTCAAGAACGAAGAGATTCGCAGGAAAATCCATGATTTGATTGATAAGGGTCATATCTCCCCCATATCTTCTCCTTGTGGAAGGCTAGCCGTCCTAGTTCCAAAGAAAGATGGGACTTGTCCCATGTGTATCGACTATCGAGATCTCAACAATATTTCATTAAAGAACATATACCCTCTTCCATGGATAGATGAAGTCATCGACAGTATGAAAGGTGATAAGTTCTTTACGAAGTTCGACCTCAAGTTAGAATATCATCAAATTCTGATCGAGTCGATCGATGTATGGAAAATGACTTTCAAGACCAAGGAAGGATTGTTTAAATGGTCAGTCATTCCTTTTGGCTTAACCAATGCATCTAAAACCTTCATGAGATATATGGATGACCTTCTATGACCTTTCATTGGAAAATGTGTCATTTTCTATCTCGACGATATCTTGATTTCCATTCGATCATGGGAAGAACATGTTAGATAGTTTCGACAAGTATTCGACACTCTCTAGCAACATCGACTATATCTGAACATGGAAAAATGCTCATTTGCGATGAACAACATCAAATATTTGGGGTATGTAATTGACTCTGCATGCATTCATGTCAACCCATAAAAAGTGCAGATCCTCAAAGATTGGTCCATTCCTCAAAACATTCATGAACTAAGAAGTTTTCTTGGTTTGGAAAATTTCTATCAACGGTTCATACTTGGCTTTAGTCACATCGCATGGCCTTTGAATCTGTTGACTAAACGGAATGGGAAAAATGTCTTCAAATGGACACTGATATAACAACAAGATTTTTAAGAACTAAAAAACAAGCTTTGTATTGCACCAGTATTTGTTTTACCTGATTTGCATCAGCCTTTTGAGATTGAGACAGATGCATCAGACTATGCTCTTGGTGCAGTGATCACTCAGTCAGGTCACCTAGTCGCATTTGATTCTGAAACTTTCAACGACACTATTAGAAGGTATTCGACGTATGAAAAAGAACTATACGCCATTGTGCAAGCTATTAGAAAATGGAGACTCTACATTCTTGAAAAGGAGATAGTCATCCTCACTAACCATAAACCTTTGCAGTTCGCTCTGTCCCAGTCGAAACTACAGAAAACCTGGCAACTCAAGTGGATTAATTATCTGCAAAAATTTTAGTTGGTAATTAAGTATTGGAAAGGCAAAACCAATGCTTCATCTAATTGTATTATGTGACCACCTATTACTCTACTATCTACAATGATGAGTATGTAGGGTTACGAGTTAGACGACACCACTACTTGGCCGCAATTCTATTCGGTAGATTATGACTTCTTTGCAATTTATCGATCGTTGCAAACCGACACGTTGTCTACTACTGGCTACTTCCCGAAGGAAACCTTGCTATACAAGCTTGGACAACTTTGTGTACCGACCAGTGAGAACCAACATAAGCTCATTTCGGATGTGCACTACAGCAAGACTGCAAGATATTTTGGAGTCACAAAAACACTCGTTATCCTCCAATTTTTTTTTATTGGCCTTCACTTAAATCAGACGTCAACAAGTACATTCAATCATGCATGGTTTGTGCCATTTATAAACCGTCGAATCAACTACAAGGACTGTACACACCCATTCCAGTTCCTAGTCAACCATGGGAATCTATTTCTATGGACTACTTGATGGGATATCCTACTACCAAACATCAACATGACATGATCTTAGTAGTAGTCAATAGATTTTCCAAGATGCCTATCCTTATACCATGCAAGAAGACCATGACAACATAACATACTGCTAATCTCTTCTTCGAACATGTGTGGAAACATTATGGCCTCCCAATGACCATTATTTCTGACATAGATTCTATATTTGTCAGCATCTTTTGGCAAACTCTCTGGAAACTTCTCGACATGAGACTTTCTTTGTCAATAGCCTTCCATCCGTAGACAGACGGAAAAATGGAAGTTGTAAATCGCTTGGTAGTAAAACTGTTCCACATGTACAACCACAAGAATCGTCAAACATGGGATAATAGCATTCCATACATACATCACATCTACAATCGTTCTCAACAGAGTTCTATAGGAAAGAGTCTATTTGAGATCTATTATGGATTTCAACCCTCAACGCCTATAAACGTGATCAATTCCTCGACACAGTTGAATGACACCAACTTTGAAGGATTATAAGTGGGGAAAGCATTGAAGATCAAATCTACAACATTCAAAAGAAAGCACAAGAAACATTGCAATGAGATAATGCAAAATCTAAGGCCCAACACGACAAGCATCATATTACTCACTCATTCCAAATCGGGAATCACGTCTAGTTACATCTAAAGAAGGAGCGCTTCACTGGTCCACACAAAAATATGAAACCTTTGCGATATGGTCCATACAATATCCTTAAATAGATTGGCAAAAAATGCTTTTCAAATCGACATTTCTGCATACCTTGGCTTACATCCATTTTTCAGTGTAGATCTACTTCAACCATACCATGCACCATTGTTGGAATGGAACAACTTGTAGACATCAGAACCCAAAGACATCCATCCATATGTTTAGGAACCTCTTCTTTGCAACACTGTTGTGGGATGACGCATATACCATACAAGGATGAACTCCATTACCTTGTTTAAAGTGGCTAAAGATGGACAACTCCCCGCGTAAGAAAATAGGTACTTTGTTACTAAAGTATCCAACAAGTTTCGTCAACTGAACTATTACATAATGGAGACCATTATTTCTTAAGGAAGGAGGAATGATCCAACTAGCAGTTGGCATGTTGTCAAACTTCGACAAAGTCTATCACTTCGACTACTTTGAATACTCAACCGCTTCGATAGGTCAACATTGGCTTCGACAAGTACGATCCTCGACACAACTGACCTTGACAAATCTCGATAAATTCTGCACTCGACATACAACATCTTGACATGCGTTGTCGACACCTGTTGAACATCGAAAGATTGTCTCTTTGTCGTCTGCGATGGTTGAACTTCTGAACCATTATAACTTCTTGTAACTGAACGTAACCAGTAGTAACCCAAGCTTCTCAACATTCTATATAAACATGTAGATTATTGTAACAATCAACCAACCTTCATAGAGAAGAAGTAATAATATAGATTGTTTCGAATTCTTGCATATTGTCTGTGTGCATACTTTCTATCGATATAGTGTATTCCCTGCTTTTCGCATTCTTTTTCTAAGCTTCAGCCTCAATAGTGCTCGACTCATTCATTCGAATGTTGTCCCCAGCGTGCACGTGGGAACAACCTGGATCATTGGAAGTTGTATTGTATTTTCATAATAAAGGAGAAAATATCTTACCATTTTAATGATACATATAAAATAACTATATAGTGTCCTGGAGATAGCAGTAATTGATAATGTTTAAATTACTAACTGTTGTAATTTTGAAGATCACTTCACAGACTATTTTAATCCTACGATCAAAGGATTGTATGCATGGATACTCAAAAATTGTATGGACAATTGGAAGTTTCAAATTGCAGGAAGAATGGCTTGGACATGGAAATATGGTTATGCCCAATAAAATAAAGACAAAATCTATCAGGTGCAAAGGCCAAACGTTATAAGAAGTATATCATGGTGGTGATGTTTAACTTCTGAACAAAACATATTTCTAAATTTGAAAATTTTCTATTAACTAATATTGATTGTTTGGCTGATCTAGAATTGTGTTAAGCTAGGTGTGGCTTTTCGGGTTTAGGAAGCAAGTGTAAATAATAGGGGATAAGTGCTTCCACTTACAAGAGCCAAACAATAGGAGGATGGCCTCACAGTTGCGAAATCTATTCTGTAGGAAACAAAATTTCAAATTCATATTTTGATTTGATTATCAATGTTACGTATTGTTTGCTGATTAGAAAGAATGTGAAGGGTTGGGTACACTCGAGGGAGCATTGAGTACCATCCTTTTGTAGGGTGGGGCAGGTCTTGTGGGTTCCATAGTTGTTTGAAATCAAGGTTGGATACCTGTGGAGCTAAAGGAAGATGCTTATGCAAATAAGTATTCGGTTTGTTTAACATATTCTTGTTGATTTTAAGTGATTATACATACCTGATGTTGTAGATTTAAAAAAAATGTTAATTATGAGATACACCAACCTCCTTATACAAGACACCTTGGTTACCAAAAGATGATAGCATCCCTTAGGAAGAAATTCTTTTGGCCTGGATTAAAGGTAGATTTAGTTGATTGTATATCTAAATGCTTGGGGTGTCAACATTTGAAGGCTGAAAATCGAAATCCAACAGAGATATTCCATGAAAGAAGTATTTCGACTTCGTGGAGTACCAAAAATGGTAATTTCTGACACTACAACAAAAACTGGATTTAGCGTCGGATTTTAGTGTAATTTTTTCTCAATTGTGGTGAACAATCTGGCGCTATTATACATTTTCGTAAAACGCCGTCTATTGCATCTTTTTTTCGTCCTTTTTAACATCCATTTTTGTGTCCATTTTTGCACCCAATTTTTTGCATCTTTTGTTACGCCTTTATTTCCACCCAATTTTGTAACTTCTATTGCATCTTTTTTTGCGTCCTTTGTTACATCCTTGTTTGCACCCAGTTTCATGCTCAGTTTTGCATCCAATGTTGCGTCTTATTTTTCTCCTAGTTTTTCATCAAGTCTTGCAACCAATTTTGTGCCATGTTTTGCATAAAATTATGTGTCCAATTTTGCATCTAACGTTGCATCTAGGTTTGCATCCAATTTTCGGCCCAATGTTGCATCTAGTTTTGCATCCAATTTTACTTATAATGTTGCATCCCCATTTGCATCTAATTTTGTATCTTGTTTTACGTCTTTTTTTTGTATCCATGTTTGTGCCTAATGTTTCATCTTGTTTTATGTCATATTTTGCATCTAGGTTTGCACCTAGTTTTGCATCCCGGTTGATGTCTTTTTTTGCATCTATGTTTGAGCCCAGTGTTGCACCCAGTGTTGCGCCTAGTGTTGTGCCAAGTTTTGCACCCATGTTTGTATCTAATATTGCATCTAGTTTTGTGTCCAATGTTGCATCCCATCTTGCATTCAATAGTATGTCTAGTTTTACATCCAATGTTTTCTCCCATCTTGCATCCAATATTATGTCTCATTTAAGTTTTTGTTTGCGCCAAGTGTTCCTTCCATTTTTGCACCTGGTGTTATGCCTAGTTTTATGTCCATCGATACACCATATTTTGTGCTCAATTTAATGTCCAATTTAATGTCTAGTTAGGAGTCCACTTTTGCATCTACTGTTGCGTCTAGTTTTGGACCTAGTATTGCATCTATTTTTGAGTCATTAATTGTGTCTAGTGTTGAGTCTCTTTTTGCATCCAATTTTGCGTTTAGTATGACATCCATTTTTGTGTCCATATTTGCATCTGACATAAGGTCGAATTTTGCATCCACTTTTGTGTTTAGTGTGACGTCCACTTTTACTTCTTGTTTTACATTTAGTGTTGCATCTAATATTGCATCCATCTTGCACTACTACATTTTTTACCTTTAGAAATATATTCCAATATCATTAGGGCATGGAGGAATCGAACCACCAACCTCCTGCTTGTAAAGCAGGCGCTCTTCCATTGAGCTAGCACCCTTTAAGAATCGGGAAGAGGAGAAATATTAACAAATAGATTTCATCATTTGTAATTCTAATAAAAGACAATAAGATCCAAAGACATTCATGCTTAAAATCCAATTTTTTTTTTCAACCACACTAATAAGCACAAAAATCTACCATGCTCAGGTAACAAAATATCCTAAACAGTTACACAATCTATTAAAGTGGTCCGCAAAAGAGTCTTAGAGAACAACATAATGTATTCATGCATACCTAAAAACCTAAACTTGATATGGACAAAGAATCAGGGATGTGTTTAAGAAATAGTTGTAGAAACCAATCGAGGATGTGTGTGTTGCTACATACATGTTATTCATTGATGAGGTGATTTTGTTCAGCAATGGGATGGTAGAGAAGAAATCATGAATGGTTACTAAAAGACGATGTCTACTATGTGCAGCATATATGATATAATGAATATTTTAACAATTAACACCAACAAAGTTGATTTATATTATGTGCATTATTTATAATCTAAAAATTAGTAAGATGTCAACAGGAAAAAGGATCATATCGATTTCCACAATTGATAAGGCCACAAGGAGGTAGATGAAGTTCAAGGGTTTCTCATCTTACTAACGATTGTTCCATCAAGAGATTCTGAAGGGGCATTCTATCACTTCATCAACATAGCTTCATGAATACTTTAGCTTCATGAATCCTGCAAATTTTGGGAGCAGGGGCGGAGAGGGGGGCGCCTCCACGCAACATAGCTTCATGAATCCATTTAATAATAGCTAACAAAGAGAATGTGAAATAAGAACTAACAAAAACAACACAAAAAGAAAAAGAAAATAATGGGATTCAGAGTAAAAATTAGTGAAGAGACATGGAGAAGGAATGAATAAAGGAAACTTTACATAGAAAAGAACAAATGTTTGCTTGAACTATTCAAAATTTCAAAAGGGGTTTATCAACAAACAATCTCAAATTGAAATTTATCTTAGGCATGTTAATGAACAATTCATGAGTTCCATATTTGTGATGATGAAGACTAATTTGATTTATGGGGTTCTAAATATCAACAGTTTTAATAATGGACAATTCAATTTCTTTCCCATTGGAATTAGATGTGCCAATTTAAATTCAAATACCATTGTATAAAATTGAACCTTAGAGAACGAAGGGAAGTGGGGGTTTTGGAGATAGTTCAATTTTTCACTTAATATTAAATAATACAACATTCGACTTTACATTTGGGGATCACATGGGGTTTAGATAGGGGAGGACTAATCTAGGTCAAAATGAGAGAATTTTATTGTGTAAGTTCATCATCTTGCAGAACTGCAAGAATCAAAAATAGAAAAGTTGTGGGGATGAGAGGACATAAGAAGAAAACCTCCAAAATCGCAAGGTTGTAGACACAACAAAGTGGTCAACACAATTTGAGACCTGTCACACTAAGTTTCCAAAACTAATGTTCCATAAGTGAACATAATTTTGCAAGAATTAGAATACCTGAAACACAGCTGAAAAAATCAGAGTTCCACAACAATACAAAGGCCACAAGACCACATAGTGGAATATAAAAAAGAATCACAACAGTATTTGAATAAAGAATCAATAGGTCATGGACTAAAGAATCAATAGGTCATGGACTTTAAAAATACAAGTTCTATGTGTTTTGAGATTCTAACTCAACAACAAAATTGTTGTGTGTGCATGTATGGATGTACGTAAGTGTATGAGTTAGGAGAAAACTTAAAAGCCTTGAAAGTAATGGTCTTCCATATTATAAGCGTCTCTTACAAAAATTATTTGTATTAAGCCATGCGAATATGCATGTGTTCTTTATTCTATGCATTTAATCTAATTCTAGATCTGTAGGCAAAGAAATACAACAAACTATCCAACATCTGTAAGAAACATCCAACATCCTCTAGACACACTTTGTATGAGCATGAGCGTTGTAAAAGAAAGGGATCAAAAGTCTGTGCAACTCCAGACAGATGATCGTAACATGCCCATTAGAAGGAAACTCATGAACCCGTAACATGGGTAGACATGACAAGAACACTAATAATCTAAATAGAAGTAACATTAAAATATCTATGACATACCATTGATATTTAACATCTTTTTTGTACTTCTCCCAAATGCTTTGTTGTGACTCACTCTTAGAGATGACCTCCACAGCAGTTAATATTTCTCCTTCCACTTCCTTCCTTGTAAGAACAAGCTTCTACACTTTCGACAGCTCTGAAAAATTGACATCAATTTGTTAGATAACACAATATCAAAAAAGTCAAAACGAATTCTATTAAACATTATCATCAGTTGTAAATTTTAGGAAAAACGTATTCTTGGATAACCATCTGAGTAGTAAAAATGAAAAATATCAAAGTAAAATGTAGTTGTGCTATGCAAACAAAAGGCATGTTCTTTAAAAAATAATTCCCCATCTTAGTATAAATAATAATTGTTATCTAGGGGTCCAACATGCCACCTTAAGGCCCAACTTGTTAATGACTAACATGCTATCATCCTAACAACTAACACCAGAAACAATGTAATAGCATTTGAATTGCTTCCTTTCCACCTAACCTTGAAAGTTAGAGGATTCAATGCAAATATCCGATCCCATGTAGTGAACGTTTATCCCATGTAGTGTTGTACTTTTTAAAATCAACAAGGTTCACTGTTTTAACTTAGCATTCAGTGCTCAAATAACTACACTAAATTTGTTTTAATGGAGTGGTACTAATATTCACATAATCACTTGAGAATAGATGGAAGCATTATAAAAGTTTATCCAACAACAGAGCAAGTAAACAACAAAAAAGAGGACTGTCACACAAAAAAGAGGTAAATTTTACTATATTTTCATCATTTTAATATTGTAGAGCAGAGAAAGAAAGGCATACGAATGAGTAGATCATGGCAATAAATGCATGGAATTTATCTTAAAAGTAGGAAAAGTGTTGTTAGAAAACCATTAATACAACAAGTCTCAGACTACTATAGGAATTTGGACAACCAACAGAGAAGGAAGCTTAATGTCAGAGTTACAAGTTGTTTGCAAGCCGTTTTCAAGCATTTTGCAGCAAACAAACTTTGAGTAGTAAGGTGGCTAGCCAAGACCAATAATATTTGATTGTAGACATCCAAATAGTGTTGGATTTGGGTCATTAGTTGAAAATGTATGTATTGTAAGTGGATCCCTCCACATCTATTTAAGATTATATTGTAGTATAAAAATGAAAACTTATTCAACCTCTCACCAAAATATCTAGATACATCCAACAGACTAAATAGTGCTACAAACTAAAGATAAACTCAAGGAATATTTCTTAAATATGCCAAGAAGTACATATAACTCCATCATACCTACCATCTACAAAATATGTACCTACTACAGCTTCAAAATCAACCACTATCTATAGAATAGAGACAACACATTCACATCCCAGCTAGAATAGATCGTACCTTAGTCATGGCCTGTTAGGAGAGGGTATGCACATTCACAAATAAGTTTTATAAACCCCAGAGGAATGATGCCCAAATTAACAGTTCAAGAGCGACCGATAGAAACGAACACGGTCTACTTTATCAGCAGCAAAATGGAATTATCATGCATTCTTCATGTGCTAACAAATGGAATTCAATTCAAAGGAAATTGTGAAATTATTAGTGAGTCCAATATGACTACAACAATATTCCAGTTCAAATGATGGAGAAAACCCATTTCTTAGCTAGATGCAAGGTCCTTGATGGACTTGGAGTAATGTTGGTGGTAGCAATTTGAATGAAGACAGAGCCAAATCTGTGTTGGATTTATTTCTTGAATGTATATTTAATGGGGAGATATAGTTGAGTCACAACCAAATCCTGTGATTATGCATTACAATACACAGTATGTGATGTAATTGACCTGGAAACAGAGCATTGTAAACAGAACCGAACCCTTCCATACATATTACGCCAATCCCCCAAAACTAATAATTGAAGACTTCAATGACCAACTAGCTCTTAGACTAATATAAGCTCCAAACTGATTTCTCATATTTCCCCTTTTATATCAGAATTCTCAATAGTTTTCAATTGGGTTGAAATGCATATGAGGTTCATCATTACAAGGCTTAGGGATATTTTCATCAAGTGCTCACAGACTGAGGCAAGAACATAAAAGACATAGGAGATGCATTGGTTGTTTCTAACAAGCTACTCAGTGGAGACAAGTCAGTTAAGTTTAAAGTTGGTCATGTACAGAAAAATGAGGCAGAGACTAATCAGGATTGGAACCTTACATCAGATGCATACTTCCTTTCTCCAATTTCTAAAAAAGGTTTCATCATCAAATAACTCTGAGAGTTTGCCTCAAGTGCTAAAAGATTAAGGAAAGAACAGAAAAGTCACAAGAGAATCAAATACATTGGAATTTGGGTCATATAGCTTCAAGTACACTCCCAGGACTTGCACTTGCACTCAAAGTCACCCAGGACTTGCACTTGGCCTCATCGGAGCCCACTTGGGGGGCTTTGACCCCAGGTCTCCACGTTAATACAAGCCTGATTACCTTGCTGCTTGCCACTAGACCACACTCCTATGGGCCCCTTTTGCCAATTACTAAAAAGTTTCATCATTACAAGGCTTAGGGATATTTTCATCAAGTGCTAACAGACTGAGGCAAGAACAGAAAAGACACAGAAGATGCATTGGTTGTTTCTGATAAGGAGATCAGAAACAAGCTACTCAGTGGAGACAAGTCAGTTAAGTTTAAAGTTGGTCATGTACAGAAAAATGAGGCAGGGACTACTCAGGATTGGAACCTTACATCAGATGCATACTTCCTTTCTCCAATTGCTAAAAAGGTTTCATCATCAAACAACTTTGAGATTTTGCCTCAAGTGCTAAAAGATTAAGCAAAGAACATAAAAGTCACAGGAGAATCAAATACATTGGAATTTGGGTCATATAGCTTCAAGTACAGATGCAAAAGGTTTTTAACAAAAACCACCTGTCACCTATAGAATACAGACTTAGCAAGCACCAAGGTTACTGAGAATCTCCTTCTCCATGCTAGGTGTTACCCCCCATGTTGCATGGGTGTCCACACATGAATTTTTTCACATGCTTCAGCACAGAGTGACATGTTGATGGAGATTTGGGTGGCCTATGTTATTCGATGTTAGATCCTTGCTTCTATGTGATGGTGCCCTAGTGATTGATGATGTTCTGGCATTGATAGATCTTCACACTAGTAGCCATGGAATGTTGTTTTTGCTTGATGCTTCAATATCAATATATTCTCATATGGATGATTGTCTTGAAGTTATATCTCGATGAATTTATTCTTGTACATATTTGCTTATGTGACATTGATAGAGTGCCCTAGCCTTTTGAGCTGATATGGTATTTTGGATTACATACACTCAAAATTATTGAAAGGCATGGCTGGTTTTCATGGTGTATTGGTGTTTGAGGGATGATTTGGATTGCTTATGGTGTATTGGTGTTTGAGGGGTGATTTGGACGGCACCCTTGTCCCTAAGCATTTGGCTAACTTATGTGGATATGATGACATTGTAAGCCTCTTTCTAGAGTTTAGGATGTAATTCAAGTATGTATTCTGGAACCCTAATTCATCACTCATACTAGCAGAGTAGAGTTGAATGCTGGTTTGAAGATAGCAGTCTGGGCAGGAAATACTAAATGTGGCACATTGTAGAGAGGACATTAAGGGCAACAGCTACAAGGATGTTTTTAGGTTTTTCTCCATAAAATTTTGGACAAAATAGCAGTGACAGAGCAAACTGATGATGCCTTTTCAAACATGTATATAAGTGTTCTATTCCTTGGATTTATGGAAGACTCAAAGCCTACAAATACCCATCTACAGCATGACTTCTTACATTTTCTGGAGGCCTGTAAACTGGTAGCAGATTGACAGCAAAACAAGGATGTTTTCAGCAGTAAATATGGGCAGGAAGAGCACTAAATCTGACTACAAACTTGTCCTAGTAGATCTGTTTGGTTTTGAACAGCCCTATTGCTTCTTGCCACATTGAAGAATGCAAGCAACAACATTGAGATGGCTCATGGGAATTGGAGGTCAAACCATTCATACATGGAAAGAAATTAAACAAGATTGTCAAGAAGCAATGATTGTCTAAATAATTTCAACATTAGAATATTGATTCATTACTGGAAGAGAATGAAATGACTACAGGAAACAAGATTTGGTACTACTGAAATCAAAGAGACATAACTACAGGAACCCAAAATTTTGCTAATCGCATAGTGTGGACAAGACTCACTCTAACTACCAAAATATGCTACTCAGTGTTGCCTTTGCAAGAAAAACTTTGCCGAAAGACAAGTCACATGATGATCATTTAGTGATCTAGGACTGATATTTTTTAGGGTTCATATTTGCAAAGATAAAATCAATCTTGTCCATATTACTTAAGTCAAATTTAGAGTACTCAAAACAACAAAGGTTCAGGAATTAACTATTTCGTATTTCTAGCTGGAATATTACTAAAGGACAATCCTGTGAAACAAAAGTTGTGGAGTTAATAGATGTCGAAGGTTATGTGAAATACTGGGTCTGTATTTTTATATTTTATAGTTATCTACTTGTGTTGATAACAGTATAACTCCTATACCATGCTCAACACAACTGCTTCAACAAAAATATTTTACAATAACAACCAAGAGGGGTTATAACCCAATTGGAAATCTCAGAAGCACAGTTGGAAATATCAGAAGCGTAATGGTTATAGAACCTATGGTAGTATTGGAATCAGGTATTTTGTAGGAACAATCTATCCAGTTTTACCCATGGAAACACAAGTTATAGAAATTACCAGGCACATTTGGGCATGAATTTGACCTGATTTATTCCCATACAGTGTTGTATTTCCAGTTCTTAGTGTCATCCAACAATGTAGATATAAAAGAGCACTAAGTTGGGGTGGAAGGGGCATAGGTCACAAGATCTATTGACGAAAACCAATGGATGTCAAAGTCTTTATTAGTTTATGGAACATTGGGAAACGATTGTCACATGAAACATGTAATTTTAAAAGATCTCTTATGATGAAATGGAAATTGTTACACTTGATATGATACTATGTTGATATACTCACTGAATAATAGATGTAGATTGTTTTTCTTTCAATTTGCGTAAATAACTAGGAGAAACTGAATGTTGAATTGGCAATGAACTCACTTTCGTGGTGCATTGCTGAAATTTAAAGGGTGCCTCGACAAGGTTATGTCCTTCCAATATCTCATCCTTCTCGCTCCTAATGGTTTCCTACATGATGGCTTGTACAAATTAATGTGTGTATATGTTGTTTTAATAGAATAAGCCAGTTTTAAGGCATGAAAATCATTAAAAACAAACAGAATATAAAAAATCATGGTTGGTCTAAAGAATCAAAATAAGTAGAAGAATGTAAGGTTTTTAAAGCTCAAAGTAAAACCACATCAAAAATAT
The DNA here is from genome assembly GCA_001517045.1 of Pseudotsuga menziesii. Taxonomy (NCBI): domain Eukaryota; kingdom Viridiplantae; phylum Streptophyta; class Pinopsida; order Pinales; family Pinaceae; genus Pseudotsuga; species Pseudotsuga menziesii. Next base: position 210,089 of record LPNX010453139.1, read on the forward strand.
TTTAATGGATTAAATACAATTTGTCCAACAAACAAACTCATTGGAATGTGAAACAAAAAAAGAGAGGAAAGGAATGAAATAATAAGAAAACCATAGTTTTCATCAATGTTTTTGCTCTACAAGGAAGTATTGAAAACAACTCAAAAATGGAGATAGAAAATTCACATGGAGTCTAAGCCACATCTATAGAACATCGTGTGGACTGAACCTTAAAAAACCTAACATTTTAAAGTCCTGAAACAAATACAGGAAGATAAAAACCAAAGAGACTGTAGCATGAAAACCTAATACAAAATCACAATATGAAAGCATTCACATAATGACTAATAGAGTGGAAACACTTCTCTATGAATGGAATAGAGCCATTGTAATTGAGGAAGGGTACCTTGGAATATTTAAGTTTAGTTTATTTTAATTCTGGATTTAACTAAAAGTAAGCTTTATTAAGTTCTGGTACTAATATCTATACATCAAAATCTAATACTTTCCAATATTGAAAATGTGGTTTTAAAAGTATAATATAAGCTGGGCTATGGCTATCGAATGGGTTTTCCATCTTGATTTGGAAGGGCGTTACTGACTATTGAGAAGGAAGGGATACTGGGTGAGTAAAACTATAAGAAATGTCATGGGTAACAATAAAGAGACAGATTGAATAGCAGAGTCATAATTTATAGAGCCTCCAGCAATAGTTGTGTTTTATCTAACAAACCATAGATCGATTTCTTTACTGCTATGGCTAGATTTGTGAACCGTGTATATTATCGAATGAAACTAACACCCCACATTGTGTGATATTAAGGAAACCAGGATGAAATATACAAATGAAACTAACACCCCGCGTTGTGTGATATTAAGGCAATCGAGATCTCATCGATATTGCTTGTATTAACCATGAGCTTGTAGGAAAGATATACCCCCAAAAAAATTGGAAGCAAATTTGAACTGTATTTTTCCATTACTGAAAACCGAAGTATTCACTTAATTAGGGACAAAATGATAACTAATAGAATTTTTTTTTAAAAGAGGAAATAGAAAGGACCTGATAACAAGCTTGGCTAAACACCCCACCAACATCATTCACCAGAATCGTAGACCCTGCATTGATAATGTGCAGCCGTTGGAGAAACCCCACCCTGTCAAATCTGCGAGCAGGCTTAGCTAAATGCCCCACCAACATCATTCACCATAATCGTAGACCCTGCATTGATAATGTGCAGCCGTTGGAGAAACCCCACCCTGTCAAATCTGCGAGCAGGCTTAGCTAAATGCCCCACCAACATCATTCACCATAATCGTAGACCCTGCATTGATAATGTGCAGCCATTGGAGAAACCCCACCCTGTCAAATCTGCGAGTAGGTAGGCATAGGTGAACAAACCCCAAGCCATCGAATCTAGGAGTAGGAAAGTGTAGGTGAGAAAACCCCAGTCCATTGGATCGATGAGTAGGTGTGCTAATTCTGAAAACCCCAATCACCCAAGTCAATTATGGTCTGAAGAGGGCCTACAAATACAACCAACATTCCATGGATGGTGCCACCACCATGGGTCCTTTCACCAAAACAATAACCTTGAATTCCAGCAATCCTAAACCCTTGAGGGGGAAAAGGTATTGATGGGATGCAGAATGGAAAACCAGCGAATTAGTTTCTCGCGAAAAACCCTGTGTGCATGCCCTATGCTCCCTCCGTTGGCCTCAGCTATGGCAATGATTTGCAATAAAATATTCCCCATAGTATTGGGGTATTTATATAATAAATAAAATAATCCTTTGTACCCTTATTATATGCCCAATATATTGTTTTCAATTTTTTTTATTTTTTAACCCCCAATATGAACGAACCTGCTATAATATTGGTCCATCAATGACGCCCCCACGGTGTGTATATATATGAAACATGTTCAAGTGTATACTATAATTACATCAAAATCTCACAAGTACAACAAACAACACAAGCATGTCCGTATATATATGTATATATGAATGAAATAAGTGCATGGGCTACAGAAAATACTGGAGAGGGTATAGGAAGGACAAAATATTTAAAATTACAGTCCATCATAATCAACTAGGGCATACTAATTGGTATCACCATTAACTGATACATGTCCTTCATTGCAAGCAACTATGGCAAAATAAGTTTATATCCTCTATTGCATTATTAAGACACCTACTATTTTTTTTGCAACAGAGAAAAGTGCTTATATATACTTAGTTGTTGGGTTTGAAGTGAAGATTCCCTGATGTTAATTCTCTCTATAAAAGCAGGCCTGGAGTTGGACCACGAAAAAGTTGGAGGTAAGATGTTTCTGATTGGATTTGCATAGATCTTTGTACTTGCTGTTATTATTTTTCTATAGTATGTGTTTGTAGATTCTAGGATTTGAAGATTGTTGCTGTTTAGATAGGTTTCCAGCTTTATCACTACCTAGGTATTTTCAGGATTATTCTTTGAGTGCAGAATATGAATAGTTACAATGAGAGCCAGGCACTTTTCAGGATCTATCTAAATTTTTATAATCAATTTTCTGTGCAGCTACCCTTCCCTTGTAGAACGCTTACTACCAGAGATACATGATTACTAATTTAGAATATTAAGGCCACAGCCTTATATGCCATCATTGTAAAGGAAGTCATGATCATTTTGATTGGATTCTGTGGATGGTCTCATCTTCCCAAAGAACTAGTGTATAGAGAGGTATTTTGAAGGTGGTTTTCAGCATTGCCAAGATTACTGCTAGTTATGTAGGATGCATCGATTTGTCAAGTGAAATTGAAGTGAAATGATTGCGAGATGTCAATTGACTGATACATTTTCAGATCTTTTCAAAATGATTTAGAATTTTGAAGTAAGAGATGAGCCATCAATTGATATTTGATGGTTTCTCAATTTAGTTGTGTATCTCATCTAACACTTGCAAATTTTTGTTTCCTGTTAACAGATGCTTTTGACATTTCTACTTTGTTGTAATAACACAAAAGAAACAACCAAAAGGAAGGGTTCCATGGAACATTTCAGAAACCATTACCCTCATCAATGCAAAACAAGTTGAGAAGAATTTGCCATCCCCAGGTGGTTTCATGAAACAGACTAAATCAGCCATTGAGAAATGGAAATGCACTTCTGCTCAATGTCATTCAAATGGTCTCAATCACACTGCCACTCAGTTTCATGATAGGTGGGATCATATTCAGCTGGACTACAAAAAAATTAGGCATTATGAACGAAGTATTGTTTCTGAACATGAGAGCTACTGGAAGATGACGACAAAAGAGTGCATATATAAGAAATTACCAGCAAATTTCACAAAGGAAATATTTGATGCCATGGAAAAGAACTTTGGACAGAATCGAAATATTCATCCCGGAGACATGGTTATTGACACATCGACATCTAATTATGGAGCATTTGAACATAATGCTGCTTCAGAAAATACCCCACTGCATAACAATATGAAGCTTGAGACACCACTCGAGAATCAAGAGGATGATTCGATTGATAGAGACAACCATTTTATAGGGAAAAAGTGGAAAGTAGGATCCATGACATCAGGGATAAAATCAACTTTGTTTGAAAACAATAAGAAAATCATTTCTAATCTTAAACTGACTGAGCAGGGGCATCTAAAATGACATGATAAGTATTGTAGTATGTTTGAACAACGAATGGAGATAGATGAAAAGTATTTGAAAGATAATATACTGAGTGTACAAGGATGATATATATTGAGGAGGAGAAGGTTAAAGCACAACAGGAATTAATCACAGCGTTGAATAACATTGGTCAAGCAATGTTTAAGATCTGTGAGACACTTGGCAAAAAATTTTGATCATTTTATTTCCTGTTTTCTCTTATTTTGGTGCTTTCATTCAGTGAATAATGTCCATCTGTACTTTATAACTTTCTAACAGTGACATTCACTTTCTCTAGTTGGGATGGAAATGCCATTAGTACAAATTTATCTTCATTGTTCAGGAAGAGTTATAAAGTTTGTGGAAAATTCTAGTTACGAAATCATACTATCTTGAGAAATTGTATGAAATCATGCCAAACTCACTAATGTTTTATTGATTTTTTTGGTTGGTGGGGGCTATAGTACATATGGTCTGACTTGATTTGATGTTCTCAGTAATCCAGAATTATGCATTTCTAAAATTTAGTCAGAGGACAACACTGATGAGTGTCATTTGAACCATGATATCTTAGTGAACTCTATCTTGAAACTGGTCAGTCCAAACCAATTGAGCTAACCCAATGTGCTACGATATCCGAATTATATAAAAGAACTAATTTTCATAAAATGCACTAGAGAAATAGTCTCGACCTCTGTATCTGCAAGATTATGGATAGTGCCTTTTTAGAGAATGTCAATCGAATTCTTTCCTATAAACCAGTTCAACTACATTTTTTCCTATTTCAATGTTGGAATACACTCTACAAGCACCGAGCAAAGCAACATCTGGTTCAAATGGCATCTTTCTTATCACATCAAGTGCCTTATCAAGGTGCCCAACATAACCAAGTAGATACATCATGCAGGAATAATGATCGGCCTGTGGGGTAATGTAATGATGGTGTCTCATAAAATCAAAGTAATGCAAACCTTCATCAACTAGGCTTACATGGCTGCAAGCAACAAGGCCCCAACAAAATTAATATGATTTTGCTTCATACCAGCCTGCTGCATTTTTTGAAATACCTCTATCGCATCCCTGCCTCTCCCAAACCTACCATAGTCTACAGTCATATTGCTCCAAGAAACTATATCTCGTTCACGCATTTTATCAAAAAACTGGTGTACATACTCCATATTCCCACATTTAGTATACTTGTCAACAATGTAATTTCCCACAACAATTTTAGATTCAAATCCTCTTCTCAAAATGTGGGAGTGGATTTGATTGCCATATGCCAATGAGGTCATCCCAGTGCAAGCATATAGAACACTAAAAAGGTGGCTTGGTTTGGTTTCAATCCCATTGGTTGCATTTGTCTAAATATTTTAAACGCCTGTTACGCAAACCTATGCTTCACATAATTGGGTATCATTGCATTCCCTGATAGGGAAATTTGGTTCATGCATTCTGTAACATCTGTTGGGCACTCTGTAAATCATTGGTTGCATTTTTCTAAAGATATTAAATGCCAGTTACAAAAACCAATGCGTCACATAACTAGATATCATTGCATTCCCTGATAGCGACATTTGGTTCATGCATTCTGTAACATCTATTGGGCACTCTGTAAATCTCTGCATTTTGCATACATAGCAATAATCCCACAACAAATAGATAAATTATATCAAATATAGTTTTAAAGCAGTAGGAATGCACCTGTTTCCCCTATTTCAAGCTCGCACATGCCGGTAGAATGTTGACAATGGTAAACTGATTTATCCTTTTTCCCTCTTCCATCATCAAGCAAAAGAGTACCCAATCTTTTCTGCCATAACAATGTTGTGCATATCCTTCTATCATAGAAGTCCATGAAACCAAATTGTGCGCATGCATTTTGTCAAACATTTGATGTGCATCCTCAATACAACCAAACTTGGCATACATACTAACAAGCTTAGCAGCCAAACAAACATCAGGTTAGAACCCAATTTTTATCATGTGACCATGGAAGCGTTTTCCTTTTTCCAATTCTCTCGCCTCGATGAAAATATCCAAAATCCTACAATAAGTAATGGAGTATTCTACAAAGCATCATTGGTTGAGAAGATTCAAAATGTGCAATGCCTTCTCCCATCTCCATGGAATTTTCTGTGTCATGGAGTTTTCAAAGGGTTTTCCTTGAACAACAATGACGACGGATTCTGAATATTAATATTTTTGGTTGCTACTGGTATCGATGGTTTTGAAGTTGTATTCGTAAATGGAATTGTTTGGTGTTAATGCCAAAGTTTATAAAGTTTATATTTTATAGTATGTTCTTCATTAAGAAGCACGCATTATTTACATTGCATGTGGAGGTGGTGACCACCTTTGTTGCTTTATTTGTGGATATTCAAGTAGGTCAAGCCTTACACCCTTGATTTAAACCAACTTTCTAGGCTTCTCTTGGAAGCACAAGCTTTTGGAGGTTGTGTTTGCCACATTGGATTAAAAGGGATCCCTCTTCTAGGGACTTGTCAAGAATATATTTCCCACTTTAACGTCATTTTTTTACTTACATTTAAGTTTATTACATAAATCTTATATTTTTCATGTTTTATATATAGCTAAACTAAAATCTATAACATATATTAAGTTTTAACTTATATTGAATTACGTTTTTTCATAGTCCAACATAGAGATGGTTACTTATAATATTTATAAGCATGTGCGCCACCATTATGTAAGATTTCTTTAACCCTGAGAGTGTAATATGATTAATTAATAAAGATCAAGTGGTAATGCTTTACGTTGAAGTAATGTTTTTTTTTATTTACATTAAAAAAAATATTCTTTATAAGTTTTACCTATGTCAAATGTAATTATTTAGGGTTAATGTTGAAGAGATCTAAATGTTTTTATTATTTTTACTATATTATTGGAGTGGAGTGTTTAAGAAAGAATTTTGAGTTGTTTTATATTGATTAGTTTTTTTTAATATAAGGAAAAAGGAAAATAAGTCATTGTAAGTGTAAGTTATTTTATTGTTGCTAAAATTGTTAAATATATGGTGAGTTATGTGAAAATATTTTTTTTGAATTAGAAGGAAAAAAACTCATAGTAAAGGGTTAGTTAATTTATCCTTATTAATGTTCATGAATATGTCGTTATTTATGTGATAATAATTGTTAAAAAAAATTAAATATAGGTAAAACATTTGTACAACTTGGGAAATGAATGTTTGGATATCCTAAATACTAAACATGGAAGGGTCTATACATGTCATGAGATAGTAAGGGTCATGGCCATCCCTAGATACTAAGTGTCACATCCATACAACCTACCCAATCCTTTCTTGAACTTGAGCGTCTTTCAATTTTGTCTCGACTCTTGAGGTCATGTGACACTGGCCTACATCAGCCACAACCCAAGGGAAACCCACAATCCCTGCATAAGTAATTTTCCAAGTGAGTAATGTAGAATTTCAAATGGAAAAATGGATTTTAAAGAAAAAAACATTTCATCACCCTTTAACTATAGGTTTCTCAAATCTTAACCATATGAATTTTCATCATTAGGGATTCTATGAAATATAATATAAAACAATAGCATAAGTGAATGAATATATTTCAATCCTTAACAAATCCAAACTTCTAAGAAATCCATGAGAAATGATGCCAAAGAGTTTCAATAATTTTCAATCCTCCACCTAGTTTTGCACCTAGACAACCTAACATAAGGAGAATATAAATTTAACTGATTTGGGGTGCTAAAGTGGACACAATAAATGTAATTGATTTGATGATAATGACATTCACAATGATGTGATTATATGGTGATGATGACAATGTTTTTGTTGATGACGACAATGACAATGATGAAAATGATGACGATGATGATGAGATGAATGATGATATAGATAATGATGATGAAGTCGATGGAACTGATGATGAAGTTGACAATAATGATATAAACCACCTAGTTTTGCACCTATACAACGTAGCATAAGGAGAATATAAATGTAATTGATTTGGGATGCTAAAGTGGACACAATAAATGTAATTGATTTGATGATAATGACATTCACAATTATGTGATTATATGATAATGATGATGACAATGTTGTTGTTGATGATGACAATGAAAATGATGATGATGATGATGAAAACTATGGCAATGACGATGAAGTTGACAATGATGTGATTATATGGTGATGACGATGATGATAGTAATGATGAAAATGACAATGAGAATAACATGAGAAATGATGATGATGATGATCCTTATAAGAAAGTGTTGGTAGAGGTAAATAAACCCAGTTTCACTACAAGCTCCAAGATTAAAATGTGCTCAATCATATTTATACGTTATGCATGCTTAAAATTGTAACCGTATCCCACTTGTTATGCATGATTTAAATGGTAAACATATCCCATATGCTTTAAATGATGACGATGATGAACTAGATGACAATGATAGTGATGATGTTTTTGATGATGACGATTATGGAAATGATGATCATCATCATCTTCGTCGTCATCTTTGTCATTGTCACCATGATTATCACAATAGTCATCTTCATCAGCATAATCATCAATCATGTCATCATCATCACCATTGTCATTGACATCATCATCATCGTGATTATTGACATTTTCATTAGTTATTCATCATTACCATCGTCATAAGAAATAACCTACCCAAAATATGTGATTAGTGGAAAAGGGTCATGGAGGACACATACACTTTATGCATGCCAAATAACAACTTATTTTTTAAGATGATCAACATCATCATTCTCATTGTATTCATCATCATTGTCATTGTCATCATCACCATCATCATCATTCATTTCATATCCATCATAATCATTGTCAATGTCGTCATTGCCATTATCCTCATCATCATCATTGTCATCATTCTCCTCATTATCAACAACATTATCATCATCATCGTAGCCATCCTCAATATCATAATCATTATCCTCATTGTTATCTTCAACATCTGGGTATCAAACGGGATGCAAAAGTGGATAAAAACATGGATGCAAATAAGGATGCACCAAAAGTAGGCGCAAAAGTGGGTGCATAATGGAATGCACCAAAAATGGATGCAAACGATGATGCAAAAGTGGATGCAAAAAATGATGCAATCATGGAAGCAAAACATAATGAAAAAAGTGGCGCAAAAGTGGATACAACCATGGATGTAAAATTGGATAGAAAATTGGATGCAAAAGTGGATGCAACAAAAGTAGATGCAAAACTAGATGCAAAAGTAGTCGTAACACCCAACTCAAAACCCGATGCAAAAGTGGATGCAAAAATGGATGCATAAAGGGATGCAATAACTGATGTAAAATTGGATGCAAAAAAATATGCAAACGTGGATGCAAAAGTTGAAGCAAAAGTGGGTGTAAAAGTAGGCACAAAAATGGGTGGGAATTGGGACGCGACAAAAGTGGATGCAAAAGTGGATGCAATAGTAGATGCAAAAAAAGACATAAACATGGATGAAAAATGGGATGCAAAAAGGGATGAAAATGTGGGTGCAAAAGTGGACGAAAAAATGGATGCAAAAGTGGATGCAAAAATGGCTGAAACAAAATGAGATGCAAAACTAGACTCAAAACAGGATGTAAAATTTGATGCAAAACTTGGCGCACGAAGGGATGCAAAAAAAGAAGCAGAAGTGCATGCAAAAGTGGATGTAAAAAAAGATGCAAAAGTGGATGAAAACAAGGGCGTAAAATTTGAAGCAAACATGGACGTAAAAGGGGGCGCAACAAGAGTATATGTACAAACTAGGCGCAAAATTAGGTGCAAAACTAGGCTCAAAACCTGTCGCAAACCCTGATGCAAAAACTGGCGCATAACCAGGTGCAAAACTTGGTGCAAATTACGCCGTAATTTGCGCAAGATTTAGAAAAAGGACGCAAAAAACGTCTAAAATAGCACAAACCCATGAAATTGCGCCATTTTGTCCAAAAAATGAAGAAAAATACACTGAAAGATGGTCTAGATGAAAAAAAGGATGCAAAAAGAGACGCTAAATCCAGTTTTTGTTGTAGTGTGACTAGGGTGTTAAGTTTACATCAAACTCTTTGAAAATATTTGTTTGCAGGGTTAGAACCAAGATGAATTTCTCCACTAGTTGTCACCCTGAAAAAGATGGACAAACAAAATGAAGATGTCAAGTCATCGAAGACATGCTAGAATGTGGAACTTGTATGCAATTCTGGGCAGGAAACAAACAGTACTTCGAAACCAGGTCGTCACTTGACTTAAAATGCAATGGAAGCACTTAGCCCAGAGGAGGCGACTTGGGAATTAGAAGAAGTTTGTGAAAGAAGTACCTCGATCTATTTCCAAAATCTATGGTAGAACACTAAGAACACTGTGGACACTATTGCAATAATGGGGTGAGGATGTAATACCCCCCAACAGATAAAAATATTTATTGTAATATTTTAAATTACTTTTTTATTTTTTGAGATTGGTTGGTTCTGGAAACCGCCAACATGTCCTTGAAGGACATATGTAACTGAAACATTTTTTTTGTAATGAAATCATGAATGATGGAGAAAACCATGTTAAATGAGAATCTATGCATACGAGGGTGGGGGACACAGAAGAGTTAACCTCAATAAATTACACCAAGCACCGAAATGCCATTATGGCGCTGGGAACGCCCTGGAAAAGAAAGAAATGTAGTGGGTGGCTGAACTTTCTTAGGGGAATAGGTCATAGCTGCAAAATACCTACAATCAAAACTATAAAGAGAGGAATACGCGAGGAGGCAAGGGCACTGCTTAGTATGCCGGAAAGAAGGAACTCTTGTGGGTGAATACTATGTGTTAGGAAGTGGTTTCGCAATGAGAAATTGGACCTTAGGTTGGCCATCTCCGATCTCAGCACACATAGTTTAGCTCGGGGGTGGTTGAGGACAGAGAACATCTGTGCCTAATCTATGTTTGGGTGGAATATGGTTGTTCGCTCTTAATTCAGCTTGTTCTACAACCAGGTTCCTTATACGTATAAATTGTTGCAGAATGTTGAGCTCAGGGTATATATAGAGCATGTATTTGTTGCTTGTGTTTTAAGATGTAGAATATGTTTTGTTTCCTGTGTTTGAAGAGCTGAAGCATGTATTTGTTTCTGAAATGTTTTTTTGGTTCATTGCTACTTGCCTTAAGGCCTAGAGCCTGGAAATTGTATTTGTTGGTTCATCACTACTTTAAGGCCTGGAGCCTAGAAAGTGTATTTGTTAATTTATTGTTGTTTGTGTTAATGTTTGGGGCATGGAAGTGTATTTGATAGTTATTGTTTCCTGCATTAAGACCTGAAGCTTGAAAAGTGTGTTTTGTGATTTATTGGTTTCTGCATGAGTATATTTGGATGCTCTGTAACTCTGTGGTTAATACCTAGATGCAAGGGTTTCCCTGTAGGGAATTCTAAATGAGTGTACTAGATTTAAACCCTCTCTAACTTATCAATCCCTTGTGTATTACTTAACCCTGAAACAAATGGGGTAACTGTGGAATGAATGTATTGTTGCTGAAGGTTATTAAGGAACCGACTACTGAAAACCCCATAGAAGCCCTAGTTCTGAACTTCGTCTTGAGTAACAAACTCTGCCTAAGATAGAAAGGCCATCAAAGGATGGCATCCCTTGGTTTTACCCAAGAAACACAAGGAAAACTAAGTCTAAACCTTGAGTCGAAAGGTCTGCAGAAGATTGAATTTTTGTGACGAAACCGTAAGCGCTTCCGCAACCTGCATTGCAGAAGCAAAAAACGAGAGGTAAATTGTAAAGAATATAAGGGTTTCCATAATCTGCAATTTGTATTGCAAAAGTGGACTTGTGGAAGGTATCTTTGGCAATATTTTGATTGTTTTCACAATCTGCAATCCGCATTATAGAAGTAGAAAAGCCGAGGAAAAATTAAAACAAACATAAGTACTTTCTGTAATTTGCATTGTGGAAGAGGAAGTGCAGAAGAGGAATTCATAATGGGTACAAGTACTTTCTGCAATCTGCAACCCGCATCGTGAAAGCAAAGTTGCAGAAGGGTAAAACTATAATTGATTATGTGTTTTCCACAATCCGCAATTCGCATGGTGTTGGGTCTCAGAAATGTCCCTTTTTCATCCACTTTATCTTCCGCATTCCTCACATTTCATCGTCCCATTAACCTTTTATCATACCATTTCCATACATATTTGTGGGTTTTACATTATTATTTTCCACTTTATTCATTTTAGTATTATAAGTGAATTTATGATTAAATATTAGAAAATATACATGTTTTTCATATATATCTCAATTATGTGTGAGCTTTGTAATGTGTAGGAATATGTAAATGATTAATTCAAAGAGACTTCTCGAATATCTCTTACACCATTCCAAAAGAGATAGTTATTCAAAGCTTATTCTTAAGGAGAAGATCATGGAAGATTTGGTTGGCATATCTTATCTAGGATTCATGAGGATTTGAAGGAACCATATCTTGTAATAAGAGGAAAGTTGTTGAGAGTAGTTGAGAGAATAGTGGATCTGTTCTTATCTTTTTCTTAAGGCCTCTCATGTATAAAGGAGAGTGCTCCCTCTCCATTCCATTAAGTTGTAATTAAGTTAGATTAAGCTTGTAGGAGGGTTGTAATGGAAGTGGATTGGATTGGATTTTGTACTTGTTAGATTAGTCTTTGATTTGAGATTCTTAATGTGATTCAAGATTTCATTGTCATGCTTTCATATTTGTCATTTGATTATTAATTTGTGGATGTGAGCTCACTTATGTCATTGTTGTTAAGCTCTTCACATGTTGTATTTCCTTCACGCAATTTCATGCTTTCCTAGTTAGTGTTTCAATGCTTTCCTAGATTAATTTGATTTCAGCAAATTAGATTAAGTTAGATTAGATCTACTTCAGTCCTGCACAAACAGTGCACGTGCTTCATCAGTTTACGTACCCCGGATTGACAAGTAAATAGTTGGGCAACTGCACTGCAACGTAATTATTACGACATATATTTCGCCTAACATTTTGGCGCCGTTGCCGGGGAAGCACAAGGGATTGAGGTATTAATTTCTTTTTCATGCAAGTGTGATTATTCATGCTCCTAACTCTGAGGTGACATATGGGTAAGGGCATGAAGGGTGTGTTTCAATTTTTGCAAATTAGCGTAAATTTCAATTTCTGCAATTTAGAGTAAATTTCAATTTCTGCAAATTAGTGTAATTTTCAATTTCTGCAAGTGTGTTTCAATTTCTGCAATTTAGTGTAAATTTCAATTTCTGCAATTTAGCGTAAATTTCAATTTCTGCAAGCATGTTTTTGCAATTTCAATTTCTGCAATTTAGCGTAAATTTCAATTTCTGCAAGCATGTTTTTGCAATTTCAATTTCTGCAACTGTGAAGAGATTTTCATGTGTTTTAACAAGAGTGTTTTGTTTTCAGCAAGTGTGATTTTCAGTTTTCATATTTTGATTTGGATGATGTAAGAACCCCTTTTACAATATGATTTAACTATGAGTGTCAGCTTGGAACAACTCGCTCACATCCTTGCAAAAATCAGAGTCTCCTCTTCTCTGGAAGAGGAGATCCTGACAGCAGTCGAGAGCTTAAATACTCCTTCAGAAACGAACGAGGAATGAGCATCTGAAGACTCCTGCATATTTGATGACGAACAATCATTCGAATAAGAGATTGAGGAAGATGACAAGGAGCTGCAGCATGATCTGAGTGAGGAAAAATGCGCTTACGAAAGCCATATCGAACGATGGTTCCAGGTAAGTACGCAATTAGATCAATTTAGTTTTTCTTTATATTTAGTTAGTTTGCCGTTACAACAAGAAGATTCACTCATTCTTCTAAATTTTCATCTTTCATTTGAAAAATTACCACAGAACATGTTACTGTTACTTTTACGTGCATGGCTCCATTGGAAGTTGGACTACACGTAGCATATTTATAAATCCTAATTAGCATAGAGTAGGTAGGTCTTCATTTTCACTTTCCGCTTTCATTTACTTTAGTGTTGAATAAGTATGCTCTCCTCCGTGCTTCATGCGATTGCGAGGATCATAAAGTAGGGATGATTAAAAATAATTTCAGGAATATTTTTGACGATGAGAAAAAAAAATTGCCTAATCTACTGTTCCTAACTCGGAAATTTGCAAAATAAATTTGCAGAATAAATTCTTTTATTTTCTATTTTTTTTTTCTGCAACATAAATAGGAAAAAAAATATTAAATATGCACCTCCATGCTCCATCTGCAAATAATAAAACTATAGTTGCATTAGGATAACAATAAAATGGAAAAAAATCTAATAAAAAGTCTGCAACAACCCTTGAAACAATGAAAAGAACCTTTGAAACTTTCTCACTGATTTACGAAGGCAGGGATGCCATCTTTTTGCCTTGGTCCTCCATCCTTTAGCTCCCTGGACATTAAACCTGCAACAAACAATTTTTCCCATGCCGCCTTGCAAAATTCTTATTGGTTTGAGTCGCTGCACTGTTTTCTCTTTGCTTTCATCATTCACGCGACAACCTGAACAAAATGAATAGCAACAAGAACCTATTGCGGAGGAAGTTAGATATTATTGTTAAGCTACGAGAGAAATCTTGACCAATGATTCGAGCATTAATGAGTGATGATGGTTATTCGCTCAATTCCTTGGTTGGCTCACACCCAAAGATATCTTTATTTAACTTTTGTTGCACAAAATCCACATCTGGAACAAGTTGCACTAAAATAGTTATCTGGATAAAAGACACGCACGAATATTTGTTGCATTCTGAACTACAACCAATCTTGGCAACCGCAATCTTCTGGATATTTTGCAGACCTTCTGGGCATTTGATGGCTACTCACGTATCGATAAAATACTAACTGCCCGTGATAATCTAGATCCTACGATTTCATTTTTGGATACCCACGTGTTGCCAATTTGGGCAATTAGGTATTTTGAAGCGTTCATATGATTCAAGGCCTAGCCGCTGAACTGAAAGCCTGCAAATACTCATTACATTGATCTTCACAACCTGGGCGAATCGCTAGGCATATTCTTGGGTAATTTGCGTAAAGCTTATAATTCTTCAATCCTTCCACGCCTCATATCTCTCCCTGATCAAATGGATATGACCAGCAAAGCATTAAAACTGTGAGAATATCTAAGAGCCATCCTAGAGTGTTTGATCTAGATACAAATGTAGGTCCACTGGCCCTTCTTCTGTTTGCGCATATGCTTGCCTTTATTGAAAATGTGCGGAGAGAGGTCAAAATTTTAAGAGCACTGTCGGGGCATCACAACTTGGTCAAATTCTATGATGCTTGCGAGGATGCCAACAATGTCTACATAATAATGGAACTGTGTGAAGGTGGTGAGTTGCTAGACAGAATTTTGTCACGAGGTGGCAAGTATTCAGAAGAAGATGCAAAAGTTATTGTGAGAAAAATCTTGAGCATAGTGGCCTTTTGTCAGATTCAAGGTGTTGTGCACCATGATTTGAAGCCAGAGAATTTCCTATTCACCACTAAGGATGAACATGCACCTATGAAGGCTATTGATTTTGGGCTCTTTGATTTCATCAGACCAGATGAGAGACTAAATGATATAGTAGGCAGCACATATTATGTTGCACCAGAAGTTCTTCACCGATCATATAGTATGGGAGCTGATGTATGGAGTGTTGGTGTCATAACATACATTTTATTATGTGGAAGTCGACCTTTTTGGGCAAGGATCGAATCAGGAATTTTTCGTGCAGTTTTAAGAGCTGATCCTAATTTTGATGATGCACCATGGCCGTCGGTGTCTCCTGATGCAAAGGATTTTGTGAAAAGAATTCTTAACAAGACTTGTGCGCAGGCCCTTACACATCCGTGGCTTCAAGGGCAACATGCAATTCCATTGGATATTTTGATTTTCAGATTAGTCAAAGCATATATTCGAGCTTCTCCATTGAAACGGGCAGCTCTGAAGGTAGTGTCAAAGTCGTTGACAGAAAATGAATTATTTTACCTCAGATCACAGTTTAAACTTCTTGAAACCAACAAGGACGGAAATATTTCCCTTGAAAACCTCAGATCGGCCTTAATGAGGAATTCAACTGAGGCTATGAAGGAGTCTAAGGTTCTCGATATTCTCAATTCGATGGAACATCTTGCTTCAAGAAAGATGGACTTTGAAGAGTTCTATGCTGCTGCAATTATTATATATCAGCTGGAAGCTCTGGACCGGTGGGAGCAGATTGCAAGCAGTGCATATGAATTCTTTGAACAGGAGGGGAATAAAGTTATTTCAGTTGAGGAACTAGCTTGGGAAATGAATCTTGCACCTACCGCACATACAGTTCTGCCAGATTGGATCAGAAGCACAAATGGGAAACTAGGTTTACGAAGTTTCTTCATGGTGAAACAGTGCGCTCAAGTACCAGGCCTCAATAAATGCTTCACGGGTTGTTTAATATTGTCATTTATGTAATGTCATTGTCAGGGAGCGCTTAGTTAGCTATATCTATCAATAGATTTGGTGCCAGTCGAGCAATTTTGTTGAACTCTATCTTGAAGAGCAGCCATGATAGCTTCCTTGTAGACATCCTTCCAGGAGATTTGTGTCATTGCACAGCCTCTTCATGAAAGTTTGATCACCCTGGCAAGCTTCCTGAAGAGAAAAACGCATACTCCTTGTATCTAATATGATCGATGTTTGGCATATCCATGCGTCATTATAGTATCCAATCCATGCAAGAACGTTGTGAGAGGTGGACACATGCTGGTGCCTTCAAAGCACATTCTCGATGACCACTTTCGAATAGCCAACTGTTTAAATTACAACCACGTCCGATCCCATTACCCACACTATATTCTTTCACGAAGCATTGATTGAGCCACTGCCAACAAAACCCAATTGCCTTTCTCTACCAGTACCGATGGAATTCAAATCATTGTTTCTATCTCTCATAAATCTTCATGATCGTCTGCATCATTTTGAACACTTTGTCATTACTTCGTGCATGAAGGATATATCATGTACGCAAATTTTTGAGCATGCAGGTCTGGATTTTGGCCCGCATAAGACAAAGTAACTATTTCTCCTTTCGACCGGTAAAGTTGCAACGATTATCCACTTGATATTTCAGGATGGAGGAGCGCACCCAACCCAGCTGCATGTTGAACAGCTGCACGTTGAACATCCATTTGAGTATAGTTGCGCATTGCACAGCCTGTGCGTTGAACAGCCATTTGAGTGTAGCTGCGCGTGTCTGCTACTTCCATGAATGTAGCTGCGCGTTGAACAGCCTGCAATGCCGTTGCTACTTGCCTAACATTTTGGCGTCTCAAAGGTATACAATTTCGGCATTCCTCCCTATCTCTTTCTCATTGTTTGGAAAAGTGTTGCTGATTAAGGTCAGACTGCATGCAACCATCTCAGATATTAATAATTATGCTCAATATTGCAACAAACCAGGGTATTCCAGTGGGTTTAGAATTTTGGTTTTTCATGATCATTTTTTTCACATGATTGAAGTAAAGGTGAGCTATTTGAATTGTGTTTCTCTCGCGCCATAAACTTAATGAAAGAAAAATAACCCTGAGAAAGAATCCCTACAAATGCGCATAAACCACGTCTTGCTCCTCATGAACACTTGCACACAATAATTGATGAGTGCCGGACTTTGTTTAATTGATTGATGTGTCTTTGCACAAAGCATATTACAAGTTGCTATTTGTAAGAGGGAGTTGAATGCTTTGAATATTTTATCTAACGATGTACAGGTTGATTATGCAAAGCAGCAATTGTGATTAATGCCCCAAATCAGTGAAACTCCTACTCTGAACATTCGATAGTGGATCTCAGCCACACATTTACACTTTCCGAATTTTAGAGACCATATTGCTCTTAAAAATTGTAAAACTAACGCAAATGGGCATTCTCTAATTCCTGAACACAATGTGCTTAATGTTAATTTGTCTTTCTTAAAGTCACTTCATGCAGTAATTGATGATTACACGAGCGCAAAGACACAGGTATACAAATGCATTTTATTTTTCTTCGCTTTGCCCCATTTTTACTTATTTTTGCATTCTATGATTCTCTCACGATGTTTAAGTGCAGGATTGGTACTAAGTTTGACTGCAGGAATGAAGACACTCGCATTCCATGATGAAGTGATTTTCAAAAATCACAAAATCTTTTGAGAAACATGCTATGATAAGCCAACTTGAAGGAGCTGTTACACCTCATGAACATCATGACACTTGCCGTTACACAGAAACCTTTCATAACCCCTTTGCGTCATGCATGTTTACCCCCATTTCTCCTTCAAACACGCGTTAGTCATCCACATTTTAAAGTCCACTCTCCCTTGCCTTCTTCCTGACTTATCGCACATCTATTTTTCTGAGCAGCATACATCATTTCCTTTATCTTTTCAGTTCATTTTTGCCTTCTTTCTCAATGCCAGTTTGCCTTCTGAATAAAACCAGTCACCTCCTTTTCCACAATTACACTTCCTTGATTTCATTTCCATAAACCCTGTCATTGCTGAGATCTTTGTTATAGTCCTACCAAATCTTTTTATAAAAACTCGCGTTGACTGATGTGGGATTCCTTAAGGCCCACCTTTCAACAGTCTTGCCCCATCGACATCAGTACCTTATCTGGGATATAGACTAGAGTCCATTTTTGAGTACCTAGAGGATTGCATGCCTTAATGGCAAGTTCTCTCACTGACGATCATGGGAATACATCAATGTCCCTTGATCATCAGATCTTGCAAGTGGCTCGACCTCAGCACATCCATTCGCACTTCGCAAGATGTACTCGGGTACCTTGGCACTCATTGACATCAATGGTGAGTCGCCTCGCACTGGTTAACGACATTCATCAATGGTCGTTAATCCAGTGATTTCTCTTCATGCTCGACATCGACACATCCATTCGCATGATTAGAATTGTACCAACAGGTTTGTAGCGGATGAAGACTATACACTTTTTCCTGATTCCCTCAGCAGTTACAGCAGCTTGAATTCATCTATGAGAGTTTGACAGTTCCACAGCACCAGTTCAGATTCCTCCACTTCCCATTCTCTGATTCAGCAGTGATAGTCGTTGTAGTTCCCGCAGTTGCTGTTACAACCATCGCAGTCGCTGTTACGGTAGTTACATCAGTTCCGGCGGTTGTTGTTTTAGCAGTTCCAACAGTTGTTGTTACAGTAGTGTTGCTATAGTAGCAGTCACCTTTCACATGTTCCTATAGCAGTGCCATCTTTCACGTTATAGCAATGATGCCATTCACAACTACATTTTCATGATCCTATACCAGTGACACCTTCCATCTTCCAGCAGTCGCAGCCTCATATTTTTTTGTGCCAGCCGTTACAGTAGTTGCAGTTACAGTACTAGTCGCGATTTTCTGCTCCAGCAGCTGCAACAACTACATTCCTATTGCATAGTTCATCTACATTTTGGGTGAGTGGAGGTATGTTGTTTTCTAAGCTTTAATCATGTCCTTCCTTATATGCTGAATTGAATATTTTGGAAAATTTCCTCACCATACCCCATTTCATTTTCCCTTCCATGACCTACACTGTGTTGCATGGGGGCATGCA
>LPNX010453139.1:237747-273816 GCA_001517045.1 Pseudotsuga menziesii
CACATATTCCTTGAATAAAGGAGTCCCATGATATAGGGAGACCATTCAAGGTGGTCATTATAATCTCTGCATTCTCCACTTCTTCATCTACTGCTTCTAGCTATTCCTTGATCTGAGAAACCCTTGTAAAGTAAGACTGGATGGTTTCTGCATTCTAGATCTTTACATTCTTCAGTTGGTTTCTCAGAGTCATCTTTCGGTTTATGTTCTTCCCTTCAAACAGTTTGGTTAGGGCATCAAACATAGCTTTAGGTGTCTTTAGAGAGGACACTTGCGGTATGAGGTGATCCTTGATTGAATCAATAATAATCCTCTTAGCCATTACCAACTTCTTCTTGTGTAAGGCCTTAGCCTCATCTCCCTATGGAATTGGAACCTCCTCATTGATATAGGAGTCCAACTCATTTTCTTCCAAGACTAGGGAGATCCTATACTTCCATGCTCGGAAGTTATCAACTCCCTCAAGATTTTCATAAAGCTTGGTATGATGATACATCTTAACTGAGAACCTCAAATGGAAATACAAAAGATTTAGATCTTACTAGGTCAAGATGTCGGATATGGATTTGGAGCTAAATTTCTGCAGTGCTTGTTCAGGAGCAGATTAGGGTTTGACTTTTCTAGAGTTCTATCCAACCAAATGCTTTGATATTAATCTCTAAACTTTGATTTTGAGGAGGAGATCAATCCAGGCCCGGGCTCACTAAAAAATTCTACTTTTGTGGAAATCCCTAATTTTTGGCAGCAGTGTCGAGTCCAAAACTGAAAAAGCTCAGAATTGGATTTTGCTTCGACAGAAAGATGCAGCCTAGGGAGGAGTGTCAGCCCAACATTCTTTTGTAGAAAATCTGTGGAGAGAGATCCAAAAAGTAGGAAGCCCTAGTTTTTGCAGTTGCACAGTGTCTTCTTCTCAGGTTAGCTCTGATACCATGTTAGATTTTTAACATTAAGCTAGCATTATATTAGGATCTTTAACTGAGAGAATAACAAGCACAATAATCAAACATAAGAGACAATGAACACGGTGTTTTTCCACAAGGAAACCATAAATGGAGAAAATCGCACAACTTCCTCAGATATAGAATTAGCACCAAAAGTAAGACCCCAAAACAGTAAGATGATCTCCCGACAGCAGTAACCTCTTTCTTTCTAGCCCCAGTGTCTTCTTCTTCCTCAGCTATGCGCTGCAACTAAGTGTGAGTGAGTCTATGTTAAATAGAGAGGCTCACTCTCTATTTATACTAATTCTTGACTTGACAATAACCTACTAGGGTCAAATTCTCTAGGAGAGTCTAATAACCCTAGTGCCCCAGAACTACGGGGACTTTAACCCTTGATTAATAGGAGGGTTACCCACAATGACTTGACATGACTTGTTTACATTATAGAACCTCCCGATAGGAACATCGAGGCATGACATGACTCAAATACATTACAGACACATCTCGAAATAAACATCGGGGTACAATACATAAGAAATAGAAGTGAATACATTCCGAAGTTACAATTACATTAACAGTAGCCTTGCGGAAGGTCTAAATTTGAAAACACCTTCACCTTGGAGATCTTATCAAAGAAATTTGTGGGTTGTGGAAAGGGATATCGATTCTTCACCTTTTTCTTATTCAACACCTTATAATCCAAGCAAGGTCTAAGTTATGGGGTGTTGTTTTTTGTTTGGAATACTAATGGTGCACCATAAGGAGATTGTAAAGGTCAAATGAAGCCTACATCCAACAACTCCAATTAGAAAAAGACAATAAAAAATGGTTTCACATCTCTAGGGATTTGATCCCTCTTGGTGTGTGGTGGATCCGGAGTTAAGATGGATCTAGGCTAGCTATATACACCTTCATGAAGATACAAGGTTTCAATATAAATGAAGTCGACCATTGTTCATATTATAATAGGTTTGATGATGGAAACACGTTATTATCTTGATGTTGTATGTTGATGATATGTTGGTTGTAGGCCTTAACATGATGAAAAGCAATGAGATTGAGGCTCACTTGGATAGGAATCTTGAAATGAAGGATTTAGGAGTAGAAAATCAAATTGCAAGGATGAAGATACATAGGTACATAACAAGTATGAATATTTGGTTAAGCTAAAATCCATATATAGAAAAAATTAGGAAATGCTTCGATATGTAGAGTGAAAAACTAGTTAGCACCCTACTTCCTGCACACTTCAAGTAGTCCTTCGAATAATTCCCTAACACATAAGTAGTGAACATGTAAGCATATCTCATGTACCATATTATTTAATACTATGGAGTCTCAAGTTCTCCATGGTGAGCACCGGATGAGATGTTTCCCAAGGAGTGGAGTTCTTATCTATTTAATGTTGAATCATGGTAAATAACAATAGAATGATGTGAAGTGGATACTTAGATATTTAATGGCCACTTCAAATGCTTCTATTTTCTATAAATCAGTGTATTTACAAATTAAAAGTTTCACATATTTTTATTTTGGTGTAGAAAGACATGTTTTGAAGTTTAGCAAAAGATATATATACTTTCACTCTTGTTGGTGGAGTTGTATGTTGGATATATAAAGTATAGTCAGTGGTGTCCTTATCAAGCATTGAAGTTGAATATGTGACAATGACCGAGTCAAATTAAGAGGCAATATGGCTAAAGTTACTAATTGATGAATTCATGATGATGTAGTAGAAAATCACTTTACATTGTGAAAAAAAAAAGTGTTATTTACTTATTGAAGAATCCAACATTCCATGATGATATGAAGCACATTGATTAAGTACCATTTCATAAGGAAAGTGGTGAAAGAAGGTTGGATCTTGTTGGACAAAAATGATAGTGATGAGAATACTATATATTTGCTTACAAATCCAGTTAGAACGGAGAAGTTTGAATGGTCCAAAACTTCTTCGGGCTTGTAGAAAATGTGATAAATGTAATATTGGAAAATGACATTTGATTGGAAAACATAGGCAAGGAACTTCCTATACATTGACTTCAAATAGGAAAATGATAGGAGGTGAAGTCAATATCCATATGTTTGATAGTTTCTTGTAGAGTGGTACATGACTATATTATTGTGAAATTCATATGCACTCGGAGTGTATGGAGGTCATAGTGGGTACCTCTATGCACCCTATTTGAGGGTGCAAAAATGGAGTCCCCAATGAAAAAAATCATACACCCTTGTGATGTATTTTTGTTCCTTATGGAACCCTCGTATGCATTGTATAAAAGGGGAGTGACCCCTGGAATTGTATCACAAGTAAAGAAAAAAATGTAATTTTTTTCTTTTCGAGTAATAATAAAAGATCGAAGATTCAATTGTCCCCTAGTTTTAACTATGCAAAACAAAGTTTCAATGTAAATCTTGTGTTATACTTTTATTGTTGTTTTCTTCTATATTTTGTATTTTTTCTAGCAATTTAGACTGTGATTAATCTCACTAATACATCTCACTACTCCTCATTTAGAGATTAGTGTTTTGATAGATTATGATTTCAACAAATGTAAAAAGACATGCCAAGATCTAGAGAGTTCATATAATTTTTATCTCTTAAAGGGATATCCACATTATGAGAGAGACAGAGCATCAAAAATCAATAAGGAGGAATGCCCACAACAACTAACCATACACCATATTGGTACATATCCATAAGGATATGTATAGTATACATACAACTATAAATAAATAGGTTGTACAACCATACATGAGGAAATACAATAGATCCTATTGGTTTCTTGGTTATTATGTAGGTTGTACATCTCTTTAGTGGGTTGTACACCTCATGTTTGGGTGTATTATTTTACTATGTAGCTATTAGGGTTTAGAAGTTGTGCAAATTTCCTTGTAATATTTGACTTTTGAATGATAAGTTGAATTGAAGGAGAAATTATCTATGTATGTGTGTAATTGTTTTAGATTTCTTCTATTTACATTCCACCTATTGTGCAATTGTTGGTATTTGAATAGTTTACAATTTTACACTTAAATAACATTTTTTTGGGTTGAGAACATAAGGACTTCAAGCACCTAGGCATTGGAAAATTTACAACCTACACCCAAAATTAAAATGTCATGTTGCAATATCAACCATTCCTCGTAAATGATGGATAAATAGGATCTAATATTGTTTTTATTTATACTTGTTGAACCCTTGATTTTGTTGTTTGTTGTTATATTTGGTTGGCTACAAATATACAACCCCTCTCTATCCACTTTGGGAGAGAAAGATCTTGAACATTGTTGGATCCTATCTTATGAGAAAGATGAAAGGCGAGGAATACAAGTGGAGTACTTCAATGGAATGATAGACATTATTTGAGATATATATACTAATAAATAGTATAGATGACATAAAACTTACATCTAATTTGGACTGATAATATGTACATTCTCTATATCGCACCTAGACCCAACATGGTTCCTTTAAATTTTATAGTGGTTTTGATTTAGCTCGATTAGTAAGAATTTGATTAATATGAAGAAAGTATGACACAAAGTAGACATGCCTAACATGTCATGCGTAGACAACCTTAACATATAAACCCAATACCACATTTTTCACAAAGTAGACATGCCTAAAATCACATGTGTAGCCAACTTTAAGATATAAACCCAATACCACATTTGACAGCAAACAAAAGATAGATACCTCATGCCTCCTCATTTTGTGTTTCTTTTTTTTTCCTTATTATTTCCTTGACTTATCTAGAAACATAGTTATTCTAAAATATAGGTCACCTTAACATGTGAAATTTTACAGGAAAATCTTGAGAAAAAAAATCCTCTTAGAGAAGAAAAAATACAACACGAGATATTTGGAGATCAATTGAAATATTTTCCATACATATATTATTCATTAACATGAGTACATTTATAATACATTCTCAATGAAAAATATAGAGATCCTTAGAGGAAATTCAAATGGATTACATGTGGAAGGCTTAGATGTTACTAATTCCCCATCTATGACATGTGTCAATCCAAACTCATAGATAGAGGTCACAAATTGGCTGGGTTATCCTAGGTAGGCCATGAGTGACCAAAGTCAAGTAGTGAGTGGATTTTAGGAGAAAAAGATGGATGGTGGTTGAGGGAAAAAGTAGCAAACTTGACCAATATTTGATCTTAGCACAACTAGCACATCCTAATCCAGGAGAAAAGCATAATAAAACTGAATTAACTCATGAGAAGTAGGATAAAAGTAGGATGGGTGCTTTATCTTAGAAAAATAAGATCAGTAAAAGAAAAATGAGGGAACTATTGTGGTTACTATGGAAAAAATATGCTCTAGGTATCCAAAACAAGGTGGAACAACATGAATCTGATACTAGGAGATCAAATAATGATTTCAGACCTAATGTCTAGATGGAATTATGTTCCAAACCCCCCCTTAAGACTGACTATGTGAGTGAAATATCAAAAATAGGTCCCTTGTAACAAAGACCAAAGGCCCCCCTTTACAAATTTTATGTGTCCAGCAACTGAGGAAAGAGGGAAAACCCAGTGGGAAGACCCCCCCACCCCCCCAACCACAAAGAAAAAAGGACATGGAACAAAAATAATCAAAATCTCTCATAATGTCTTCTTCACTTGAATGATTTGAATCTACTTCTTCTTGGTGAGAGACTTGTTGAATATGTTTTATATGCCTTGATCATGCACTGATTTTTCAATGCAGTGTAGAAAAAAAAATGTGTAGAAACCCCTTGAAACTTAGATTCTATTGATGGAGGAACATCATATGAATGCTTCTTGATGCGACGATATAGATAATTAGATCTAAATACATAATCAAATATGGATAAGCGATATGTGCATTATCCGAAATGCGTCAATGAACTCAACAAGAACAATTTCTTGTGCAACTGCATAATGGTGAATCAAACCATAAAATTTCTTTCGAAACTGATGTAGCTCCTTCCTAAGTCTGCAATGGATCTCATGAGGATCTAAAATATCATAATGGGAATCATATGGAGCAATAGACAACCAAGGTATAGTAGCTCTAAAATTGAATAGTGTCACAGTAGGAAAATAGTGTGCAACTGGATCACATTGATATTTGAGTGAATATGGAGAGTATGAGGACCTCAAATTCAAAACCATGATGGTAAGATATGGTACAAGTGTGTAGGATAGTAGTCGAAAGATATCCAATGACATGGAAATGCAAGCAATGAAAGACATGAAAGACTTGAAACCAACATAAACAAGTGACACAATATTGGAAACCAAGGAGGAATCAACCAGTGAACTTGGGGTTTGTATAGTCTTATGTTCATCCAATCATTGTGAAAATGGGTTGGATAGTGTCATAACTTGCATATCATCCTACATATTGTCTACCAAATCAGAATAGGAAGAATTTGAATGGATATGGAAGGAATTGGATAGAGGATAGTCAGAAACTAGTGGAAACTTATGAACACGAGTCTTGAAAGATGGGGTTGGTGAACTGATAGGTGAATCATTAAAATGAGGCATAGAAATTTATGATCCATCATATCAGAATGTGTATCTAAATCATAAACACGAGAAATATATTTAACTCTTGCACTCAAGGCATAAAATCCATACCTTGATGGCGCACATTAAGACGATGCTCCTGGTGATTAACATGTTTTTCTAGTTCTTTCTTTCTTGCAAAATTAGGAACATCAATGTTATTCTCGTGGAGAAATTGGGTCATGATGTCCATTTTCTTCTTAAAACAAGATTTGTCAAAATGGGAACCTTTTCTACCGTATGAACACTTGGAGTTGCCTTTCTTCTTCTTCTTCTTGTACTTAAGATCTTCATAAGTTTAATTAGAACTCTCTTCATCATTTGAGTTTGGATTTTTCTCCTTCAAATTTTTCTTCCGTTTAGACTTGGCATTCTTGCTTCCATAAGACGTAAGTGGATGGTCCTTGGAGGTTTTAAGAGCCCCCATTTGAACTAACTTGTCTTGCTCTTTGGTGAGAGAATATATGAATGTATCTAGGGATGGAATCCTATAATTTCATACTACAAGTTTAGTAGCATGGAATGTAGACAGAAACACTGAATACTTAAGAATCAATTTTGATAGGATGGAAAGAATCAATTGCTCCTCTTTCTTCTCAATCCCACATTGCTTGAGCAGAAACACTAGTGACTTGAACTTAGTGAAGAAATCCTGAATGGTATTGAAACTTCTTGGACACAATGAGATCAACTCATTCTCCAATGTGTCTCCAATTGATGACCTCTAAGCTCATCTTACTTTCCAAAGAGGGACTGAAGCTTGGTCCACACTTAATCTAGGGTTATCAAACCATCAAGGTCAAATAGAAGCTCTCAAGAGATAGAGAGACAAAGCATGTCATAGGCTTCATGCATTCTATTATACCACCTTGGTTTCTCAACTGCAACATTTGGATCATTCTCTAAATCCATTATAACTCTATAGAGACCCTTACTGCTCAATATAATCTCAATGTTGGATTTTCCATTTAAGATAGTTGAAGGAAGTCAGAGTCACTCCTTGAGATAGATCCATGCTTTCCGTTGCACTCATGGTGAGAGAAAAAACCTGCAACAAAACTCTAAGAAGGAAAATTTTGTTAGCTCTTGATCAAACTCTAATTTGACAATGTGCACACTCAAGAGTGCATCACACATAGGAAGACCATGCAGTGATCGGAGGCAATTTCCCGAGGATTTTTGTGGTAACTCCATTGCTTTCGGTGCCAGAATGGAAACTTATCTGAGTGAGATTGAATGTTTGACCTTGCTATGATACCATGTGAAATTTTACAGACAGATCTTGAGACAAAAATAATCCTCATAGAGATGCTCAAGAAAATTAGAGAAGAAAAAATGTGCCAGAACAAAAAAGATTTCGAGATCAATTGGAATATTTTCCATACATCTATTATTCATTAATATGAGTAAATCTACAATACATCCTCAATGAAAAAAATCGAGATCCTTGGAGGCAATTTGAATGGCTCACATGTGGCAGGCTTAAATGTTACTATAGCCCCCATCTATGACATGTGTCAATCCCAACTCATAGCTAGAGGTCATGAATTGGCTTTGTGAGCCGGTAGACCATGACTCACCAAAAATCAAGTGATGAGTGGCTTTTAGGAGAAAAGGATGGAAGGTGCTTAAGGAAAAAAATAGCAAACTTGCCCAATTGATCTTCGCACACCTAGGTCATCCTCATACAGGAGAAAAACACAATAAAGTTGCTTTAACTCATAAAAAGTATGATAAAAGTAGGATGGGTGCTTTAGCTCAAAAAAATCAGAGTAAAAGTAAAATGAAGAAGCTATTGTTAATAATGTAGACAAAATATGCTATAGGCAACCAAAACAAAGTGAAACAATATAGATCTAACACACGGGGGATTCACCTTGAGCAATATCTTATCACCTTCATTCATAAATGGGTGTTTTTAATTGTGAAAAATAAGGTCGGTGTGTTGTAGGTATTGGGAGGTGGAGAATAAGTTAAGGGGGGTTTACAGGTATGGGGTATAAATATGGGCTTCTAGTAAAAATAAAGAATATATTGTAAAAGTATGAGTTTTTTAATTGAAAATATGTATTGAGAAGGGGTTCAACAAAAGTGATTTTGTAAGTAATTATCAATATCTAATGAAATTAGGGGTATCCTTTTAATATCTCATGAACTAAAAATATATAACATAGTTTCACTAAATAAATACTCCAAAGATAATAAATAGCTTAAATAGAAAGATAATAAATAGCTTAAATAGACCTAATGGTGAAAAACCTATGTTTCATTCTAAAAGGTCAGATGTTTAAATTATGCTGGCCACAGTGTTATATATTATTGTTTATTATTTGATTTCTATTTTTCATTTATAATAATCCATCTTTTTTTCAGAGGAAATCTCCACAGAAAACCCAGCAATACTTCCCCACTATGTGGATGGTAGAGGTGGTAAACCGCCGGCCATCCTCACAGATGGCCTAACCCCGAAGGACTCAAGGCTCGAACCCATGACCTCTCCCCGTACCGAGAGAGTGTGCGCACGTCTTACCAATTGAGCTAACCCTTCGGGGCTATAATAATCCATCTTTATACTTCTCGTCGCTTTATAGTGCGCCATTCACTAACCAACCAATGACTAAATGAAGGCGTGTCATAGCAAGGCTTTGATTTAGTTCATTGTTTTCCCGGGTCCCCCTACCGGTTCATGGCTGAGTTCAGGGTCCAGGGTTTATCGAGCATTTATTAAACAATCACATCGACTTAAACTTAGACCAGTCTGAGCGCATCGTTGTCGATTAAAAAGATTGAATTGATTTGTTAAGGCAGTCTTTGATCTGCTTCATTGCTCTCTCCTCTACCAACCAGCCCAAACATAACCATTTAGACTCGAAATCTTGCAAGAAATTCTTGCTCGACTCGAAAATTTGCACTAATTGACTCAGTTACTACTCGTGGAAGGTTTTGGACGAGTTCTCAACTAATTTACAAGTAGTTACTGGATTTTTTCAGGTAAACTTCAAGTTGCCAAGTGTTTGGACAGTATCAGAGCGATTGTTGTTGATACCGAGGTTAATAAAGCAAATAGCCGCGAAAAGATATCTCTAAAAGGATTTTGAAGTACCTGAGAGGTACTGTGAGATGCAATTTTAGTCTGAACAAATTATACTTCGGTAGAGGAAAGCATTCAAAATTCTGAACATATTCACCATCATCAAGACTGAGAAGTTTTCTTATATATCCTTACATGCTTTTATTAGTTTTGGCAGCGCAACAGAGAAAAGGCTGTCATACCCACAAAGTGATTTCAAGAAACCTTTGTATGTGGAGAGGTATAGAGACGACATCTGCAGAGTGGTACACCAACTCCAGTTCGAACACTGAAATTTGTACGTCGAATGGTGAAATTTGGGCCGTGCTTGGCCTTAAAATTTGATTCTCCATTGACATCTTTGCTTGTGATCGAAATTTGATAGCATTGGCTGCAGCATGAGTTTCTTTGTAGGTAGGGATCAGCAATTTCCAGTTGAAAGATGTGCGTACAGACCACGTGAACAAGTACATATGTACTGGTATTACAGTCTGTAAAGAGTGAAACGCACCCATTTGTTTTTTAATTGAATTTCATTCGGTCCAAAATTCTCACATCTTCCGTTCACAGAAAGGCCAATGGCCAGTACTCGTCAAAAATAGTAAGTGCGAGAATCGAACCCAAGAGCTAGTTCTACAATAGGCCATCAACCGCCCTTGGAATCTCACGACTTTCAATGTGATAAGCTGAACTTTCTGGGAAGAAATATGGCTGCTTTTATTCCTTGAAATATATGGAATGTAGCGATAGATAGATGGACCTTCTGTGGCTCTGCTAATTCCGATTTCTTTTGTTTTTGATCATCATGTGAACACTCTAACTTACCAAGGCCAGGGTCCTCAGGGGATTTTTGAGACTTTAATTTTGGGCGGGCTTCAAGATATCTTTGTTCAAAGGTAAGAAATCCTGCGCGTTGTGTGTTTTTTAGGGTTTATGATGGTTAATGGGAAGACTTGTAATAGGTCGATTTGTTTGTTTATTTTGAGCAGATGGGGCGGGGAAAACGAGAAATGAAGAGGATTGAAAATGCAGCGAGCAGGAACGTGTGTTTTACAAAGAGGCGACGTGGGTTGCTGAAGAAGGCTCGGGAGTTATCAATACTGTGCGATGCAAGCGTTGGCGTTGTTATCTTCTCTGCATCTGGAAAACTCTCTGAATACTCCAGCACTTCCGAGTACGTAATTCCTCTGTTGTTTCCTTTCAGAGTATTCATTTCGAACATTGAACTTGCTTTGTTTAGAATCCATGGAAATGATTCCCTGTTCAACATTTATAGCGAGAAATGAATTTTGAACCCGTTTTGTTGGAATGCCAATAGGAACCATGCCCCACACTAACCCAGAATGAAATAATTTTGGATACTTTATCGCGTTAAACTGGAACAAAATTTCCAAATCTGTTACTTGAAAAATAGTATTTTTAATTAATTAAAACTATACTATTCAACTCGTTTTGTTCTCATGCCAATTGAAACCATACAGTTAGACTGCTGTACCCTTGAATCAAAACAAACATTTTTACTCTATGGCCTTAAATTAGTTAGACTGTTGTACCCTTGAATCAAAACAAACATTTTTACTCTATGGCCTTAAATTGGAACAAAAGTTCCAAAAGAGATTACGTTACCTTTAAAGCTAAAAAGTAACCTTAACCTTATATGGTATCACTTTAAAAACAGAAAATCAAAAGTACACAGTAAATTTAGAAATATAGTTCATTTTTATAAAAACTAACCTTAACCTTAATTGGTATGGACTTTAAAAAGCATAATAAATTTAGAAATATAGTTCATTCTTATAAAAACTAACCTTAACCTAAACCGGTATGGACTAAAAAGGAGAAATAAAAAGGAGAAAATCGAAAGTATATAGTAAATTTAGAAATATAGTTCATTCTTATTATACTTACTATATACACATAAAACAATGACACAATGTTAAAGTTAGAAGCTATTTGACTTAAAACAATGACACAATGTTGAAGTTAGTAAGGACTTTAAAAAGCAGAAAAATCAAAAGTACACTGTAAATTTAGAAATATAGTTCATTCTTATTATACTTACTATATACACATAAACAATGACACAATGTTGAAGTGGAAGGTATTTGACTTAAAAAAAACGACACAATGCTGAAGTTAGTCTGGACTTTAAAAAGCAGAAAAATTAAAAGTACACATAAACAATGACACAATGTTGAAGTGGAAGGTATTTGACTTAAGAAAACAATGACACAATGTTGAAGTTGAAAGTATTTGACTAATTTTGAAAGGCAAAGTTAGTATATTTACTATATGTTGAAGTTGAAGATATTTGACTTAAAACAATGACACAATGTTGAGGTTGAAGGTATTTGACTAATTTTAAAAGATAAAGATACGATAATTGGTATAAACTTTAAAAAGCAAAAAAGCAAAAGTACATTATAAATTTAGTACATTATAAATTTAGAAATATAATTCATTCTTATTTTTTTTATATTTTTTTAGGTTAGGGAAATCGGTAATTCGTCGGCTGCCACTATAAACCCCAACCCAGGTATATCCAACAGCCAGCAAGCCAGATATACCAGAAACTTGTGACTCAGCAAGGGCCGAGGCGTCCCGGACTCCAATCCCGTTCAGGGGCGGTAGTCTATCCCAGGGGCGTCTACCCTTCGAGCCTTATCACAGTGGGCCATGTCTCGGTGGGATTTGTATAATTCATTCTTATTATACTTACTATATACACATAAAACAATGACACAATGTTAAAGTTGAAGCTATTTGACTTATTTTGAAAGGCAAAGATATGGTAATGCCATTTCCAACGCTGTTATATCTATTTACTTGATAAATTACCCTATCTTCACCTTTCAAAGAAGGAAAAAACAACTTGAACTTCAACATTGTCCTAATTTACTGTCCTCAATTAAATGCGCTTCTTCATTCACAATTGGTTTCACTCCTTCTATGTCTGCTGCAGTTTCTTTTATAATGGTTGCAAGGAGTATCTCCATGTGTGTTTGTCTTGAATGTATTTAACACAATTTTTTTTCTTACTTGCTAAGGTTGATTCACTGACATTCTCTGCGCCGATTACAACTTAAGAAGATTATCTATTAGCTAAACCATTGGCCTGTAAAGATCTTCCTATAAAATATATAAAAATACCTTCTTAACATTCAAAAAAAACCTAAACGTACCTATAAAATTAGAAAACTGTTGAATATGCACATGAAGTTATAGGTCTGCAGAAGCCATTGAAACCTGGCTTAAAAGACGATATATAATCAAATTCGAAGATTTCGTTGTCTTTAAGACCTCTTTTGCTCTTCAGGGAAGGGGATTAAATTATTTCCTTATTGGACATCATTATACTTTTACACCCTTTCAATACTTAATTTAAAAAAAAGATACACCAGACAAAATGTATTTTATAATTTCAAAATGGTGAAATATTCGACAGATACATGAATTTACTCGTTTGTTATTGCTATTGCTTTTTTTTACAAATTCTTTCTTTCAGTTTTCTCTAATAATATAGATTGTTACACTTTTTAGCTACAAATTTCAATATTGGGCATACATGAGTGTACACCTATTGCTACTAATATCCATGTTCAATGAACATTACATTAGAACACTATATTAATGGTAAACATATAATTTACAATTAATATCATTAATTAGTAATAATGATGGTTATTAATATCCATTGAAATCACTTGAATTATTTGATCTTAAAAAGGGTAAAGAATCATTTGGTTTTCGTTAGAATTTTATTTTTGTGCTAAAAAATATTTAAGAAAAGCATTTCTATACCTTCATAATTGTCATGACTTAAAATGTTAGGAAGGTTGATATTGTATAAAGTACTTTGAAATTGCACTCTAATGTGGGTTTACATACAACATTCTATGGGAAAATGATTTTCATTTTCTACTCCATTAGAGTCACAAAAATGACAAATTCTTTCATCCAACAATGTTTTAGGAACTTCCAAATGCCATGATTCATTAAGGAGCTCATAAAAGATTATGGTTTATCACCTCATTATAATAACTTAATGTTCTCTTATCATCTAATTGTTTATTGCATCACAACATCTCCTTAAATTTAGATATAATACTACTTTTAGTATTACCACTATTCTATAAAGCGACCTCTTCCTCATGATTCTCCATTGATTTTATGCCAACTTCTCTTGAAGCACTTATGATTTTGACTAGAGTATGAAGCATATCCTATTATCTCTCATGGTTGTTAATGTCCATTGAGATGAAATGATTGATCACGTCTTTGAAAATTTAAGGAATCATTTGATTTTCATTATAATTTTATTTTTTGTGCTAAAAAATATTTAATATAAGCATTCTTAAATCACCATAGTTCTAATGAGTTAACACGTTAGGAAGGTTGGTGTTATAGAAAATATTTTGAAATTGCAGTCTAATATTGGTTTACAGGGGACATTCTCTGAGATGATAATTTTTTTCAACCCTATTAGTGTCACAGAGATACATTTTTTTTCATCCCAAGACATTTTAGGAATGCTTGTGGAATAATCTAACGCCTCATCTCATTATGTAGCTCAAGATAATTTATTCTTTCTTTAGCAATGTTGATTTTATTGTTTACTCTAATTAAAATAAATAGATACATTTGATATTTTAGGTTAGGGTTCATCATCTCCTTATAATATCTTGATTTTCTATTACCATCTTAAATTGCATATGACACCACAAGACCTCCTTAAATTTAGATGTAATAATACTTTAATATTATCACTATTCTATAAAGTGACCTCTTCATCAACTCTCCATTGATTTAGCCAAGACTTGGTGTATTTATGTCATCATCACTTAATCGTGATATAATTTTGACTATATAGTATGAAGCATCATTAGGAAGCCTCTTATTTATTGTGGTTACTAATGTTCATTAAGATAAATATTGATTTATTGGGTTTCAAAAAATGTAACTTGAATCATTTGGTTTTCTTTAGAATTTCATTTTTGTTCTCTCATATATTTAAGAGAAGCTTTCATAAATCACCATAGTTGTGATGAGCTAAAAGGTTCGGAAGGTCAATATTGTAGCAACGATTTTGAATTTGCTCTCTAAATGTGGTTCTACAATAGACATTCTACAAGAAAATGATTTTCATTTGAAACCTTGTTAGTCACCATAACTATGACAACAAATTTCATACTAGAATGGTTTACGAATTGCCAAATACCTTGTTTCACTATAAGCTCGCGATAGTTTGTTCTTATCTTATCAATGTTGATTTTCTTCTTATAGTGATTAAAACAAACATATATTTTTGATATTCTGTATTAGGGTTCATCACCTCATAATATCTTTATTTTCTCTTATCATCTAAGTGTTTATTACACCACAACATCTCCCTAAATTTAAATGTATTAATATTTCTGGTATTATTTACTTGATTGTATTGCAAAGACTTAGCGTCTTTATGCCAACCTTGCTTAAGCCACACATGATCTTGACTAGATCATGAAGAATTATTAGGAACTCTAGACTTGTCTCTACTAGTTATTAATGTCCATTAAGACGAACATTGCTTTATTAGACCTTAAAAAAGTAAGGAATCATTTGATTTTGTTAAGAATTTTATTTTTGCACTCAAAAATATTTAAGAGAAGCATTCTTAGATCACCATAATTGGGATAAGTTGAAATGTTTGGAAAGTCAATATTGTAGCAAATATTTTAAAATTACACTCTAATGTGGGTTTATATAGGCCATTATATGAGAAAGTTATTTTCATCTTTAAACTTATTAGTGTCACAAAGATGATAAATTTGTTCATCCCATGACATTTTAGGGATTGTCTAGTGCCTCTTTTTGTTATGGAGCTCATGACAGTTTCTTCTTAATTCAGCAACGCTGATTTTCTTCTTTACAATATTATTTTTTATAAAGTGACCTCTTATTGACACTATGTTTAATTATCCATAATTCACCATTTTTATGCCAACTTTGCTTAAGCCACATATGATTTTAATTATACGAAGGATTATTAAAAACTCTTTTCTTTCATGGTTATTAATGTCTATTGAGATGGACATTGACTTATCAAACCTCAAAAAAGGTAAAAAATCATTTGGTTTTCTTTAGAATTTTATTTTTTTCCCTGAAAAGGTTTAAGAGAAGCATTCCTATATAACAATAGTTGTGAGGAGTTAAAATTATAGGAAGGACAACACCAGTATTAGTGTCTCAAATATGAAAAATAATTTAATCCTAGGATATTTAGGAATTTTCCATTATCCTATTTCACTATGAAGCTCATGCGGGTTTACTTTATTTCAAAAATATTGATTTTCTTCTTTACACTATTTTAAACAAGGAGATACTTTTGATCTTCTAGATTATGGTTCATCACATTCTAATAATATCTTAGTTTTATCTAATATTCTAATTGTGTATTACACCTCAACATGTCCATAAATTTAGATATAATAACACTTTTAATATTATCATCATACTATAAAGTGACCCATTCTTCGAGTCTCTGTTGATTTAGCTGAGAATTCTCATCTTTATGCTAACCTATCTCAAGATGCATATATTTTGACTAGACTATGAAGAATTATTAGGATT
The DNA here is from genome assembly GCA_001517045.1 of Pseudotsuga menziesii. Taxonomy (NCBI): domain Eukaryota; kingdom Viridiplantae; phylum Streptophyta; class Pinopsida; order Pinales; family Pinaceae; genus Pseudotsuga; species Pseudotsuga menziesii. The sequence goes on from LPNX010453139.1 coordinate 253,924, forward strand.
CCTATCATCTCTCATGGTTATTAATGTCCATTGAGATCAAAATTGATTTATCAGATCTTAAAAAAGGTAAGGAGTTCTTTGGTTTTCTTTACAAATTTATTTTTGTGCTTCAAATTCCTTAACAAGAATTTTGAGATCACCATAATTGTTATGAGCTAAAAGGTTAGGAAGGTCAATATTGCAGTAAATATTTTGAAATTGCATTCTTTACACAACACATTTTTTGAGAAAATGATTTTAATCTTGAACCTTATTAGCGTCACAAGATGAAATTTATGTTCATCCTGGGATTTTTTAAGAATTTTATAGTTCCTTGTTTCTTTTTTCATGTGGTTCACAACCTCAAAATATAGAGGGTTCGCTACGTCCACGCTAACAATTCTCAGGTGGACCACCCGAAGGGGCCTCACCTTCTTGGCTCTAGGTTTGGGAGCCTAACCTTGATGGACCCAAATAAGTGAACCTTCAACATCGACTGCTACGTTCTTGGTCTCGAAAGCACCAACCAAATGAGCTACTCCTCTACTCCTCGGGGTTTTCTAGTGCCTTGTTTCACTATGAATCTCATGATATTTTGTTCTTATTTTAGCAATGTTTATTTTCTTCTTTACACTAGTCAAAATAAAGAGATTATTTTGATCTTCTAGATTAAGGTTCATCACCTCCTTACAATACCTTAATTTTATATTATCATCTAGTTTTTTAATGCACCACAAGATCTCCTTAAATTTTGATGTAATACTACTTTTAATATTTTCAATATTTTATAAAATGACCTCTTCGTTGACTCTCTATTAATTTAGGAAAGGGGTAAAAGCATGGTAATGTGTCTCACTTTGCAGCAAGAAAATTTGTTCTGTTTTTATAAATTTATTTAAAGTATTTATAAAATTAAAAAATGTGCTTTAAAAAATTTCAAAAAATAATTTTAACAATCACTTATATATTATTTCCATATTCGTATGAAAGAATATTCATTTTGATGTCTTAAAATGATACTTTTTTGGGTCGCGCTTTTACGTACACATAAAAATTATTTATTATATTGATAATTTAATAATAATTAAAATATATCATAAAATAAAATAAAAAAAATATCTTCAACAATCAAAAATTTGGAATTAAAAATTTAAATGAAGATACATATGGGGGGTTGCGGTTTTTTGAGTACTTATAAGATGCCTGATATAATTGTAAATGACCTTTAAAGAAAATAAAATAACTAAGATAAAAATAATTTTTTAATTTAAAAAAGATACCATATAATAGCTCATTCATAATGAAAACTTTTGTTTAATTACATCATTATCTAATTCTTGATGGATTTGTGGACTCTTAACAAATACTTTTAGTTCATAAATTTCATCGCCGCAAAAGGGGAAAAAGTGAGACACATTACCATGCTTTTACCCAAAGACTTGGTGTCTTTATTCCACCCTCTCTTTTCCACATATGACTATTAAGCATTATTAATAATCCTCTTATCTCTCATAATTGTTAATGTTTATTGAGATCAACATTGATTTATCGGACCTTGGAAAAAGGTAATGAATTATTTGTTTTTCTTTATAATTTATTTTTCGCGGTAAAAAGTATTTAGGAGAATCATTCCTATATCACCATAGTTTTGATAAGTTAAAAAGTTGGGAAGGAATATATTCTAGAAAATAACTTGAAATTACGCTCTAATGTGGGTTTTCATAGGACATTCTACAAGAAAATTATTTTCATCTTCAACCCTATTACTGTCACAAAGATGATAAATCATTTCATCCTAGGATGCTTTAGGAACTTTTCAACACCCCATTTCAATATGGATCTGATGATAGATTATTATTATTTCAGAAAAGCCAATCATCTACTTTATTCTAGTTAAAACAAGGAGATAATTTTGATCTTCTATATTAGGGTTCATCACCTCCTTATAATATCTTAATTTTCTCTTATCATCTAATTATTATCGTAACACAACATCTCCTTAAATTTAGATGTAATAATACTTTTAATATAATAAATATTCTATAAAGTGACCTCTTCTTCAAGTCTTCGTTGATTTAGCTAATACTTGACGTCTTGATGCCAACTTCACTTAAGCCACATACGATTTTAACTAGAGTATGAAACATTATTAGGAAGCCTCTTACCTCACATGGTTATTAATTTCCATTGAGATCAACATTGATTTATCGGACCTTAAGAAATATAAGGAATCCTTTGGTTTTATTTATAATTTTATTTTTGTGCTTAAAAAGATTTAAGAGAAGGAATTCCTAAGTCATCATATTTGTGATGAGTTAAAATGTTAGGAAGATTAGTATTGTAACAAATATTTTGAAATTGCACTCTATTATGGGTTTACATAGGACATTCTATGAGAAAATGACTTCTATCGTCAACATGATATTATTGTCACAAAAATGATTTTTTTTTCCATCACAATACATTTTTAGGAATTGTCTTGAGCATCATGTTTTACTATGAAACTTATGATGTAGTTTGTTTTCATTTTAGCAATGCTTATTTTTTTCTTTGTGTTTTTTTTTTGTAAGCTGCAGAGATCTATTAAATTATAAGGACAAAATGTACAAAATTAACCTTGATCAGAGGAGGTCTTAGGAGGTGAAGCCACCACCCAAGCCTCTCAAAAATTGAGGGTTGTCTATGAAAACTAGAGATGAAATTGTTCATGACTATAAGACTAGCTTAGTACCAAGTTCTAGACAACATAACAGACATAGACATAGTTACAGGGTTCAAATTTAAAAAGAGACTGAGACATAAAGAGACTTGACAACTATTGTATAAAAACCTGAAACGATAAGTCATTTCTGTAGATGAGGAGAGCATTCTTAAGGACGGGGGGTTTTCCTCAATGATAGGGAACTCCCATCATTCTTCGTACGAAGGGCTAGATGTGTTGGTAGTGGCCTCAGGAGTGGGTTGAGGTGGTTTTTGCTGTTGTTATGGATTTTGGCCTACCATGTTCTTCAGATGTTTGAAGAGCGGCTCCACCGTCGAAGGGATGGGGAAAGGCAGTGCATGTGGAGCCACAATCGTACAACCTGTCGCACTACCACTACAACCTACCCCACAGGCAACTTGCACAATTCCCCCTATCGCACTTCCACTACCACCTCCTCCTAGTCCACTATGCCCTGTGACGCCAACCGTGCCTTTCCATGCGAACATATTATCCAGAGTCGTGAGCTGAGAGTCAATTTCGGTCATTCTAGTTTTCATGACCAGGACAGAGTCACAGGCATCTGACCAGTTGCTCAGCATATCCTTGACTAGATTGCATAACATATTTTTAACGAGCTAATAGTGATTTACCTGGCTTCCTCCCTGTCCGTAAGCTAGCTTCTGGTTGAGGACCCTTGCCTCCTAGTCTTCAACAAGGATATAGATGTGAGGAGAGATATGGTTTTCATAGTCTGCAGTGACTTGCAGGCTGCATCCATGCTGGGATTTCCCCCTTCTCGAGCTAGCACGACGTGACATTCCCCTCTGTCTTAACATGATAATTAGGCTGAACCTCGACTCACTAAAACCTGCAAGCTGAGCACTGTAGAGAAACCCCAGCCAAACAAAGGCGCCACCTTGAGGCGAAGGCCAAACTTCTAAGCGCTCAGTGAACCCAGAATTGCTTAGAGCCGAGCTTAACCCAACAAGGATGGTGAAATGATTCTCCATGGCACAAATAACCTCCGTCTACCCTGCCAAAGTACCTGCACGCATTGAATATCCCCGCGGAGCCATGAAAGCTAGGAGGAGTACAGGTTGTCGGCAACCCTTGTCGCAGGTGCCGAAGAGACATACAGTTCATCTCCCATGTGCGAGGGACGTCGAAGGATGTGGGAGCTCATGATGTCCTAGTTGATGGACATGTCAGGCGCATGCTGCTCGCCACGTGGCGGGTGCACAGGGTGAGGCGTGTCATGCCGATGAGCGTCTGTGCTGTCACCCGCATCTGGGATATTTTTTTCTTTATGTTAGTTAAAACAAAAAAATTACTTTTGATCTTTTAGATTATGATTCATCACCTTTTTATAATATCTTAATTTTCTTTTATCATCTAATTTTATATTGCAACACAAAATATCCCTAAATTTATATGTAATAATAATGTTAAGATTATTAATATTCTATAAAGTGACATCTTCCTTAATTCAAATTTGAATTATCAAATTTAATACTTAATACTTTTATATGAACTTCACTTAAGTAATTTTGACCCTGAAATACACAACATTATTAGGTAACTTCTTATCTCTCATAATATAAACTTTTAACTTTAACTACATATTATTATGTTTTAGTTATAAACTATTATTTCATTCATTCATATAATGTCTTATTATATGTTAAGAATTTATTTATTATTTAATATGTTTTAATTATAAACTATTATTGATTGATTCATATAATGTCTTATTATATATTAAAAAACTATTTATTAATAATAAAAATAATGTTTTATTATTTTTTTACATTTTATATTTTTATAACATTTTTCTCTTTTATATATAAAAGTATTAAAAGTTGTTTTTATTTTTAAAAAATTATTTTTAATTTATTAATGTTATATATATTTAAATGTATCTAGTTAATTATACATAAAATGAAGACTTCAAAATTAATTTATTACAAATAACCAAAAAAAACAAAAACAAAAAATTTCAATAGCATTTCATTATCATTATTAAATATTATATTAAATTTATATAATATAAATTATCTATATGTATATTTATATAATATAAACTATCTATATGTATAGAGCATTTATTTATTATAGAAATATAATATTTATTTTGAATTTATATAATAAATATATTTATGTTTGAATTTATATAATAAATATATTTATGTTTGAATTATATATATATACATATATGATGATGATGATGGTTAACGTCCACTCAGATCAAACTTTGGTTTATTGAACCTAAAGAAACGAATTAATTATTTTGTTTTAAAATTGTATTTCTATGCTCAAAGAGCTTGGAGAGAAGCATCCCGAGCTCACTATAATTTTGACATGTTAAAAGGCTAGGAAGGTCGGTATTGCAACAAAGATTATGAAACTGAGATCTAATGTGGGTGTACGCAGGGCACTCTAAGACGAAGTGATTTTCATCTTCAATGTTCCTATTCTCGCAAAGATGGCAGATCCTTTCCACCCATGGTATTTTAGGAACCGTCCAACTACCTGTTTCACTATGGAGCTCATGAGAGTTCGTTCTTATCTTGGCTATATTAATTTTTTTCTTTGAACTCGTTAAAACAGAGAGATACTTTTGATCTTCTAGAGTAGGGTTGATGACCTGCTTATAATATCTTAATTTTATTTTAGCCTCTAAATCTTTCTCACACCATAATTTCTCTTTAAACTTAGAAGTAACAATATTTTTAATGTTATTAATATTGTGTAATGCAACCTTTTCGTCGATCTCTCGGTGGTTTAAACAACCACGGTCTGGTATCTTTATACCAACCTCACTTGAGCATTAGGTGGTTTTGGTTGGAATTAAAAGCTAGCCTAGGAAGTCTATGGTCTCCCATGTTATTGATTTTGTGTTTGTACAACAGGAGCCTAGTCATGGCTAGGCTCTCTATAGGGGAAAGAACCACTTCTATAAGGAGAATAGGATAAGGTGTATTGCTTTTAATTTTGAGGTTATACGTTATAAAACGCTTCTGGATTTGCTTAATCTTTCTGCAAGATTCTCTAGAGATGCTGGAACCCCAAACCTCACACCCATACAAGATAACAGGAGAGACTAAAGTTTCAAAGAGGAGCTTCTTTTTATCCCACATCACAAGATTTTCTACTTTACAATTATTTTCAAGACCAAAATATGCTTTCCACCCTCCATTAATCATTTTCTCAATGCTATAGTTCCAGTTGAGCTTGTGATGAATATAAATTCCCAAGTACTTGTAATAAGGCACTTCCTCAAACTTGCTATTGCCATAAAATTAGCGTAAGTGTCCTTCTTGGATTTGATAATCATAACTTTCATTTTGTCAGTGTTGACAGTCATAACCATGCTAGAGAAAAAATATTTAAGAAGTCGTAGTTGCTTATCAAGATCAGATGGACTCCTTGCCAGAAGAACAATATCGTCATCATAGAGAAGAAGGATTATGACTATCCAACTAAAAAAGTGCCAGCACAATCTGCTTCTTTTAAACAACCTTCTTACTTATCGATGTAAATGCCAAATAAAGTAGGGAAGAAGAAACAACCTTATTTAACTTCGATATATATATATAAACTTAATGTTTATATTATTTTTTTTCCAAATTCACATTCATTACAAATATGATACATCTTGATACAACTAGTAGATATTTAATTTAAATCTAAAAAATAATCACTAAATACAAAATATTTTGATATTACAATTTTTAATTTAAATATTAATTTTTTAAAATTATATTTAATTATAAATATACATTCATAATGAATATTTTTCTAATTCTAATAAAAATTTTCCTACTTAAAAAATATATTTTAACCACTTTATATAAGATTTTATTGTACAAAGCCATGTACTTTAAAATAATTTAAAATAAATAAATTATAACTATTAATTTTTATTTTATATAATTTTTCATAAATATAGATTTGTATTATTAAGATATATATCTTTACTTCTAATAGGTATTCTAAATTTGAGTAAAGGGAAGATGCATAACTCTTTAGGTATTAATTTTAGAGTTGGGAGGTATTCTTTATAAAAATAATAAAATAACATATCGGTTCAAATTAGATTTAAAATATTTAGAAGGACATATATAAAACTACACAAATTAGATAAATTAAATCATAAACATTGCATTATACACTTCTTCAACATTTTCAATCTAAAACCTGGTTTGTAACTCAACAAATTAGATCTCTCTCGGCACTAGTAGATCCTTTTAAGATATATCTAGGTTGATATATTACAAATCCATTTACTTCCTCCTCCTCCTACTCCCCTCATTTTAGACGCATGCCCTCATGTAGAGACACATAAATTTTTCCTTGTTTAGGTGGGATGTGTCTCCACATTCTCAACCAAACTAGGGAAGTAGATTTGAAAATTTATCTGAAAGATTCATTTAACCGAGGTAGGACACTGCCCTTAGTGTCTAACAAGATAAAAAGAACAATACTTTTGTTGTCTCGGGAATGGTTGTGCATGTCCAACAAAGTATCTTTTGTAAAATGAGGGTATAAATCTATAATGGTATGTCATTTGGGGTGGAATATATGAACTTCATCTATAAAAAATGAAGGTTAAAACTTGAGATTATTTACATACATCACATTGTGAATGACCAATGAAGATGGGAGATCCAAGTGACATGCATTGTTCATAGTTTGTTGATTGATGGAATATGAACCATATATGATGGGATTTGTCTTATAATGGTGTCGTTCCTTGAAGTATTGTTATTCCAAATGCAACTAGACATGGTTAGCAACTCGAAAATGTATCGATACCTTGTGATGCTTTTGGAGAATCTTGTAATGAACTTGAGAGGATCATACTGCTACATCAACTTGAGAGTGAATATGTGCCAAAATTTCGAACAAACGCGGTAGTGCTAGGTTGATCCTTTTTCTAATGGAGTGGTGGGTGCTGTCAAAGTGATATAGAGAGGATATAAAGGGCTAGTGGTTGATATCCATGGCATGCCCCAAAAGAAGAAAAGCTAATAGAACCACTAAATTATTTATTGTAATTGTGCTAAACAAAAGAAAGATAAGGATCATGATTATGAATGATTGGTGTAATAGATATGAAGGACATGTAATTACCACTTTCATTTATCCATAGTTTTTTTGGAATAATATATAAATATGATAAATGAAGTTTAGGAAGTATTCCAAGGTTACATACTGAGTCAGGTGGATAGGAATGATTATCATGTTTGACATGGTGGACTGGTGATGAAAAACAAAACTTCCAAATGAGTGAGAGAGAGAGAGAGAGAGAGGAAGAGGAGGAGGAAGAGGAGGAGTTGCAAAGGATATAATTTGATAAGATTTATAATCTTCAGATATTCAATTAGAATTATAATAGACATCATACAAAGCAAGGAATTAGTGTTGGTATGGAATATCCAAGATGTGGTTAGCATAATTAAAGGGTGAAATGTCACACTCGATGGTGTCCAAAAAAGGAACAATAGAAAATTAATGGCACAATGTTTATTAATAACAATTAGCGTCCATCCTATTATACCCAACCCAAATAGTAATGAGATGGATGGTTAGTCGTAGATAGTGAGAGATGCGAGAGGAAGTCATCTAAGAGTTAATATTTTATTTCCATTGTACAAAATCATGGTAGTGATTTGATCTTTTATCCATCACAATTGTGTGTAAAAATTTGGTCAGCAAGACACTACGACAAATATATGATCATTAACAACAAATCAAGATCTAGAGTATCACCGATAGGAAGAGAAATTAAATTTAAAGAAGGTGTTTAATAAGACAACATTGGGTCCATAGACTCGAGAGTATGTTGATATGTGAGTAAGGATTTAGCAGGATTGTATCATCAGAGAGCATGAAATTTAATAGAAGAGTGACTTAGAACCTTGTATAATAATTCCACCATCGTTTAGTCATTGGAAGGGATGGCGATTCAAGGGAGGAAGAGGTTATGGGATAGAGAGATTCAGGTTGTGGGGGGGGGGGGGGGGGGGTTACAAAGAGTAGGAAAATGAAAATCATGGAGGTGAGCATGCTTATCAATTTTACACTCAACAATGATATCATGGATGAAAGATTGATTAGGTATGCACTCTCAAGCAAGGAAACCTCATTTCTAAATATTGGTAGCAAACCATAACTAAATTTTCAAATGTATACCTGCTTAGAATCTTGAATGTGAAGATGGATCTTGAGATTTTTAAAGATGTCGATTTACTATTATAATGATTAGCCTCAAGCTTTCCATATCTACAACCAACAACACAAGATGTTTTGTAAATAGTTACAATGTAGAGAAAGTATTGAAGGGCCTAACAAAATTCATTATGTGTTCTAATATAGTTGGTAGTGGAACTATTGTATGATTGATTTGTATTGAAATCGATGTAGAGTTCATGAAATTTGGATAGTATATTCCACCAAACCTATGACCCCCATTCGATTTGTAAGTCAATGATTTATAGAAAGGTGGTTTTAGGCCTATCTGGACAAGTTTTAGTGTATGTGATGAGGTCTCTAATCTAAAAATGGGAATTTGAAAACTAACTCATCTTTTCTCTATTCAAGATAATTTATGAACTTCTTAAATTTTCATCATTAACATGAAAAATTGGCAACATAATTCAATATTTAAAGACCATATTTAAATAATCATGTGTATGAAAACAATATGCAAAATAGATTGATAACAAATTTAACAACTCTGGCTACATTTCCAAGTTCTTTCGATCGATGCACAAATTCATCTCCTTTCAAAGTTCTTTTCCTTTTGCAGAAAGGGATGATATCTTCTACCAATAATGTTATGGTTATTTTTTTTACAAGGAAAAAGCTTCTCACAAGAAGTGGCTCATTCTCCCAAAAAGGGGTTTACAAGTTCTCCCCATAAGGGACCCATCTCCTGTTACAAAAAGGGATAACAATTTACAAGTAAGTATTACAGTGTTTTTAATCCTTCAAAGAGATTACAAATCCTCTGCCATTTTAAAGATCATATTGGGATTTATAATCTTACATTGTTGAGAACTACTTCAACATTCTAAAGGGGGGAATACCCATCTAAATCAACAAAATTAGGATTTGAGCAAAATTCAAGGGATAGGTTGAGAGAAAATCCCAACTATGCCAAAGAAGATCTTAACATTCCCCTTAAATAAGGAAACTAGATTACTACATAGATTTTCCATTGGTTTCCTCTTACATTTGAGAGGAAAATACAAAATCATATAGCTCAAATATTTATTAACCATTTTATTTTATTTTATTTTATTTCCTTTTATGCCCAAAACTTCAATAAGTTATATGCAATGTACCAATCATATTTGATTGTGCATTAATTAACCCTTCCAAGACTTTAAAGAATTATAGTGAAAATTGAAGGGTCAATATAATCACTTTTGACTAAGGTTATGAAGGCATTTCTAAGACTCTGGAAGATGGGAGGGCATGCTCTAGTTCAAGGTCTATTTTCAAAACATATTGGGACCATTTATGTTTTGAAATCAGCTACAACTAAATTATACTCCAAGGCTACTTGGGTATACCATCATATGCAAACTAGTTTTAGAACTTCATTTAGAACTTCTCGAGAGCTAAGGGTCACCGGTTTTTTACTTTGGAAGGATTTTGTTCATCGAATTTACTATCACAATTCGTTATAGTTAGAATCCAAAGGTTTTTGAACAGCTTGGCTAGGCTGGCAGGTATTCAGGACTGCACAACTGCGTCGGGTTTTGGGTGTTCCAAAAAGGCTAAAGTGCCATCGAATCCAAAAAATTAAGCATTGAAGGTTTTCATTAAGATGTTAATTAACTTTGAGAAAAAAAACAACGCAATTTGGATAAGCATAACGTCCAATAATGCAAATATACTGAAGACTAGTAAAAAAACACATTCCAATGAGCATAGGGTTAGAATTTTACTGAAGATAACAATTGTATTGCAGAATCAGAAGCATCATGGTATAAATAAGTTCCACAATAGTTCATGGACATTACAAGTCAAAATATAAACAACAAATACTCATGGACATGTTCTCATTATTGGACAAACACCGGTAGTACAAGAGGCGCAATAATACCAATACAATTACACGTTGAGGGAGAATTAATGCGCACTGAATGGAATTCATTTATGGAGTATGGGTAGGAATATGGATATGCATTAATGTATTCCTAAGTAGCTTCAAACCACAACAATTTATGACATGAAAGGAGCAAAAAAACATCAATGAATAAGAAAGAAGATATGGAGTTGCTCCAAAGATGATAATTCCTTGTTTTGAATTATCAAACTCTCAAGCAACAATTGAACCTATGCTTGAGGTTAGATATAGAAATGCCATTAGAGACTTGCAATAAACTCATTGAGAAAGGTTGAATGCCTTATTCCTCAAGCTCTAACTAGTTCCTCAACTAGATTGGTGATAATAGGGGCACATCTCCCAACTGATGACAAGGGGCACATCACCCAAGTCTTGAAAAGCTCATAGCTCATCACTTTTACTTCTTAGATTGAAGAAATATGTGCATATGAGTGCACCAAATTATTTAATAATTTTTTTGGATTCTTAGATGCATTGTACTTGGTCTCTCATCCTTTCCTTGCACCCTCATGGACTGAATTGGAACATTCCTACTTTTTTTTTTTGCTTTCTTGATTTTCCTAACTGATTAATTTTTCTTACTTTTTGAAATTGCACCAGCCTCCCTTAATTTCCTGTTGTTCCTCGCCTTTCACAACTAACAGCTTTTCTACACTTTCTTGTTTTTTCACTAGTCTTCTTTATGACTTGCATGATTTTCACTGCTTTTTGCTTTTTGTTCTTTTTTCCATTTTCCTTCTTTTTATGACACCTTAGCGCCTGCTACTTTCTTTGAGATTCTGATTTTGTGTGACAATTCATAGGGATATCCTTATTTCCTTATGCGACCTCATGGTACCTTTTAGCCTGTCCAACTCATATTTAATTTAATAACAAATTAAATATTCCAAAGTATTAAATAACATCTTTAATTTAATTTATCTTAAAACAACTATAACCCACAACTATTCCTAGTTAATTAATTTAATTTCCTAGAGTACTTGGCCAATGTTATCCCCCTTATTAATTAATTCACATATTTCCACTAGGATCCATGGAGTTTAATGGGTCATTGGATGCTCCCTAATGCTTACAAAATGGGAACATGGAAGTCCCCCCCCCCCGCCAAAATTGCGTGTCCTCAAGAAAAAAACTAACTCCAACCATCTATGAAGCCAACCAGTGACTTCACTCCTCAAAATATGCTACTGGATCTCTAGAATTTGGAATACTTAATTCCAAGTAAATACCAAAGTTCCATCATGTTTCTACTGCACTACTTTGATTATAACCATTCCCTCAAATGACTAACTCATCTTCCTTTGTAACATAATTTTCTACCCAGTTAAGACAACTAAGAAGAATTCCTGGATCCCACTGTCTCCTCTGTAAGGCTCCAAATGTCCCTGCCACTTTTGGAAAATTGTTATTCCAAGGAATTCTAGGATTGTGCCATTTCTGGAAACTATCATTCTAAGGAATTCCAATATCACACTGTGTCAACTGCATACTCCCAAACATCACGATCAACTGGAATAATATATCATTAGGAAGGATGATAGGATCACGCCACCACACAGAAGTTGATCACTCCCAATGCAAAACCTAACATTTGTGAGACTCTCCCACCAAGCATGGATCTCCTCAATGTGGGTCCAAATCACATCAACTCTCTCGAAAATATGTCTCTGTGTGAAAGGTAGCACTAAACCACACATCATTTATGTTCTCAAGGCACAGGTGGTGACCCCATATCCATGTATGTTAAATGAGAGATTAATATAACAACCATAAATGTTCATGCCACTTCTCAATTGATATATATGTTGTGTATAATAAATATTCATTGATGCAAGCAAGAAATTTACCTTTGGTGGTGCTCAGCTCCAACATGTCTTAACTCATACAATCAATGGATGGAAAATAATTCATCTGATTGATCCAAATGAACTCCTTGTAGATTCCCCATCTTCTAGCTTTGTCCTGGTGCAAAATCTCAACACTCCGCTACTTCTCCATTAGATGCCATGAATATTGATAGCGGAATCTCAGCTAATCTAATTACTCCGCTACTTGTTCCACAAAAATGGCTTAAGTGGAACTTCCATGCAGTCTTATGCATGATGGAGACACAGGATATATGCCTATGTTGTTTCTTTTCAAACTGGAAATGGAATGGTACACTTGTCATACTAGATGGATTGACCATTAAGTCATCAATGGAATATGTGGGAGCCTCCTGCTCCTCATGTGGCACCAATAGGAAAAATCCCTTCACCCAAACTTCATCCATATGTGCGTTGGATGCCATGTGTGTGTGAGGTGAAGGATAGTGAACCAAATCTTGGAAACAATTATCCACTATACTTGTGGTGGACTCAACCAAAGTGATATCATGTGCCTCCTCCTAATCTATGCAACTACCTCATAGAGGAAACTCATAATGTCTTTGGAAATGAGAAGTTGCTTGGTGTTCATTTTACTTGACCTCAAATTCCTCAAGAACATGCAAATTAGAATGTACCTCATATGCCACCATCACATGAAGTTCCTCCTATGAACCATTAATGAAATTTATCTATATAAGAATGATTATCTAGAATTTAGGGAATGGAGGGCGATCCTTGAAACTTCTGGTGAAGTTTCTCATATAATGCTCACATTCTTGAAGTGAACTGTGAGTAGTCTTCAAAGAATCTTTGGTGGACTCCAACTCTAGAGTGATCTTACAAATCTTCTCATCATCTCTTAAGGATGTGCCATGATACAACTCAACAAGCTCAACTAAATTATCTCTATCAGAAAGAAATTGAAAAACGCTACCTCTTAAGTTTGGTATTGCTTCATGAATGTGCTCAAAATATTCGATGGAGGGTTGCTCCTCCATTGATGCAGCTCTCCAACAATATTGAGACACCAATGGATAAGTTTCATGGCGAATTATCAAGGCCTAGTTGATCTTACTCTCACTCGTATCCAAGGGCCATGAAAGGGAGTGAGGTTTGTGAGGATGAACCTACTCTTCTTCTTCAATGAGATCAACTTTACTATGTAGTTAAAGTGGTGACTAAAAAATTTTATAGAGGAAAAACTTTCGCTGCTACAATATATTCATCTTCATGCTCAAGGGAACTAGTTCTTCCAACAGTTTCTTCAAAACTTATCTCTATGTCATGCATATGGAGAATTGAGCATCCATTTGTAGGTGCTCTTTCATCCATGTCCAAAGTGTCACTTCTCTCTATGGATTGTTCTTTTGCAACAATAGTGGTAGGTTCAAGAGAATGAACACCGTGCTCCTTTTTTGTGCAACCCTCATCAGTAAGGATTTTATTTATGTCATCTAACCATTGCAATGCAAATTTCACTTACCTGAACATGATGTTTACTTCTTTTGCTTCACCACTTAGAGAACTAGGTGGCTCATGACTCCTCTCTTTGGTGTCTTGGAATAGGCTCTCCAAGTGAATGAATGTCTCATTGACAACACAATGTGTGCTACCACATGTGAACTTATCCATCATGTGGGAATCATGCAGACCCCCTTCCAATGATTCAGATCGACCGCTCCATTCGTCCTTAACACCAACGATTTGAGCATCAACACCAAAAGACTCAACCATGCCAAGCCTCTCCTCTGACGGGGTTGCAAATTCATTATGACATAAGGGAATAAAAAAATATGAATGGTGACAATACCTTTGCATCATATCCTTCTATTGATGTGCTGGAGCTATGGTGGCTTTACCTTCCACCGAATCTTCTAGTTCACATCCAACTAATGTGTGTTTGTCTTCTGGTTCCTTATTAAGCTTAAGCGATGACTTTAAATCTGATTTATATTCCTCTTTTGGATCTGATCCAAAAGATGTACCACTATCATCACAAGAACCAATCTCCTTAGAAGTTATATTGAAATCACCCACAAAAAATATGGTAGCAAATTCACCTCCCACACTACTAGCATCCTTATGATGAGTTGTTAGGTCTTCAATTGCATGTGGTTCCTCTTCATCTTCTTCTGCACAACTTTCTTCTTTCATGGACTCACTTTGCAGTGACTTATGCTCCACCTCATGGATTTCTACATATTCTTCATTTACATTCTCATCCAAGAAACTTGAGACTTATCCATCTTAATGGGTGCTTAGATTACAACTTTTGGAATCTATTCTTTAAGAAAAGACAAAATGCTTGAACATGCAGATCGTTTTGATGAATTTTCACTTTTGGTTCCTTCTTCTTCCTATTTACTTAGAGACGTGGAACAAATTGGTTCCTCTATGGATGGTTTGCTGCTCTTGAAAAAACACTCATCAATATTTTGATGCCAAAATCCATAATTGATATAGACATCATCCTTGAAAGTCATGGCTTCAAAAATATCCTTACCTAATGCTAGATACTCCTCGTAGCAGTGGGGCATGTTTTCACATACTTCTATCACCTTTTCCAAGTATTTATTAACCACTGGAAGATCATACCTGATTTCTTTTCTATATGATTGATTATAGAATTCATCACCCTCAACTCTTGGTAGGCCTCCATCAACATAGAATATTGCTTCCTCATACTATTCAAAGTCTTCTTCGACCACATGAAGAGCCTCATAGCTACAACTTTAATATGTGATCTGCAATATTTATTCAATAAGAGTATACTTTCCACAAGAGTATAGGAAATTTCTCTAATACCACTGTAATGTACCAGTCAGATCTGATTGTACATTAATTAACTCGTACAAGACTTTAAACAAATACAATGAAAATTGAAGGGTCAAGCTAATCACTTTTGACGAGGGTTATGAAGACATTTCTAAGAATATGGAAGGTGGGAGGGGATGCTCTATCTCAAGGACCTTTGCACAACGTACTGAGGCTATTTATGTTTTGAAATCATCTACTGTTGAAGTCTACTCCAAGGCTACCTCGGTACACCTGCATATGGAAACTAGATCCTCAACTTGGAACTTCTCGAGAGATAAGGGTCAGTGGTTTTTTAATTTTGAAAGATTTGGGTCACCTAAGTTACTATAACAATCAGTTATGGTTCAAATCAAAAGGTTTTGAAACAGTTTTGCTAGGCTAGGAGCTATTCAAGTCTGCACAACTAGCTCGGGTTCTGGGTGATCCAAATAGCCTAATATTCCATCGAATCTACAAAATTAAGCATGGAAGGTGTTCATAAAGATGTTAATTAAATTTGAGAATAGAAATAATGCAATCTGGATAAGCTGAAGGTCCAATAATGAAAATATATTGAAGACTAGTAAAAAATCGCATTCTAATGAGCATAGGGTTAGAATTTAAGTAAAGATAATAATTGTATTGCAAAATTAGAAGCATCATGGTATTAATAACTTGAAAAATAGTTCATGGAAATTACAAGCCAAAATAGAAGCAATAAATACTCATGCATATGCGCTCATTATTGTACAAATACCCGGTAGTACAAGAGGTGCAATACACCTAATACAATTACACATTGAAGGAACATTAGTGCACATAGAATATAATTCATTTATGGAGTATGGGTATGCATATGGATATGAATTCATAGATTCCACAACAACTACAAACCACAAGAATTTATGACATGAAAGAAGCCACAAAACATCAAGATAGTTATGAAAAAGAAAGAAGATAGGGAGTTTCTTCGGAGATGATTCCTTCTTCTGAATTCTCAAACTATCAAGTAGCAATTTGACCAATGCTTGAGGTTAGATATGGAAAGTAAATTAGAGACCTACAATAAACTCACAGAGAAAGGATAAATTCCTTACTCCTCAAACTCTAGCTGGTTCCTCAACTAGAATGGTGACAGTAGGGGCACATCTCCCAACTGATGACAAGGGGAACATCACCCAAGTCTTAAAAAGCTTATAACTCATCAATTTGTCTTCTTAAACTCACAAAATGTGTGGATAGGAATGCGCCACATTATTTTATAACTTGTTTGGATTCTTAGATGCATTGTACTTGGTCTCTCATTCTTTCCTTGCGCCCTCATTGACTGAATTAGAACTTTCTTGGTTTCCTTTTTTTCTTTTGCTTTCCTAACTGATTAGATTTTATTCCTTTTGGAAATTATGCCCTCCCTTTATTTCTTGGTGTTTTCTACTTTTCACAACTAATTTCTTTTATCCACTTGCTTTCTTTTTTCGCTAGTCCACTTGATGCACTTGCTTTCTTTTCACTGCTTTCTATTTTTCCTTCTTTTTGTGAGTTTTCTTCTTCTTGCTGACACCTTTCTTTGTGTTGATTTCTTCCAATTTCTTCTTTTGTGTGACAACTCACAGGGCTAGAATTATTTCTGTATGTGCCCTCATGGGCCCTCTTATCCTGCCCAACTCATATTTAATTGAATAACAAATTAAATATTTCAAAGTATTAAAATAACATCTTTAATTTAATTTATCTTAAAACAACTATAGTCCACATTTATTCCTAGTTAATTAATTTAATTTCCTAGAGTACTTGGCCAATGGTATCCCCCTTATTAATGAATTCACTGTTTTCCACTAGGATCCATGGAGTTTGATGGGTTATTGGTTGTTCCTTGGTGCTGACAAAATGGGAACATGCCACTATATATTTCACATTCTAAATCCATTCAAACCCATTCAAATTGTGTGAAAAATCTCTCTCATAGCTCTTTGTTGTTTGAATAGTTTCCAGAAAATGAAGAACTTCTGAATTTTTTGAGTTTGGATATCATCCTAGAATCATCATGTACCTCTCTACAATAATAGAATTTTGGTCCACTAAAAGTCTAGATCCATGATGATAGGGGTAACTTTGTTTGCTCTCTATTGAAGGTTTATTTTTGTCCTCACTTTGATGCTTAAACTTCTCAACAAAGGATGAAAACTATGTTGCATATTAAGTGATGTTATAACACAACATCACTTGAACAATTTTCCCTTCTCAGGTCTTACCTACAACATACATCCATAAAACAACAATTTTATTATTGAGTTCTACTCACCATGAAAGAAATTCTTAGGTTGATATCACTTCGTCTTCCACTTGGAAGGACATCTTGGCTCATGTGCATGCTAACAATGCGCTTTATACATGTCTTCTACTACTATCATATTCCAAACATTGATTTGGAAAGCCTTTTCCTATGGAGTGCCTCTTTATTGATCTTGCCAAATGATATATCAAGTGGAAAGAAAAACATACTAACATGATTGTCATCATAAACATGAAATGCCAAACAGAAAATAATACTACGTTAGATGGATGCTCCATATTTTAATCTCCATGAGTGATCTACCTCCACACTTGTTCATATGTAAATGAGGTTAGTTTCTTTTTTTCTTTTCGATAATGGGAAGGGATTTGGAGGTACTACATAAGCATGCTAAACAAAAATCAGCTATGAAAATATGATATCCATTTCTTACTCAACCATTCCAATGGATGCTCTCCTTTAGGTTGCTTCCTCTTGATATGATCTTCCTTGGATAGTAAGTCTTCTTCATGAGTTGTCTCTTGGACTATTCATGCTTGGCCAACTCTTGCATCTTCTACCTCTTTCTTTATCGGTTCTTGCATAACTTCCTTGAAGTGCTTTTGGTGAATTTGTGGGTGAAGTTTACATTAGTTATCAATCCAATGACTGCTCACATTACAATGATTGCAATCATTCTTGCCCAATTTCTTGGAAAACAAGCCTTTCTTTCCTTTGAGAGATAGCATTGCATCTTACCTTATTTGTAAAGGAAATGGTCTTCCTCTATAGGGATTTTCTGTTCCCATGCATGTCAACACAATAATTATTCAATCCAAAAAATGTACAAGGATATGCATGCCATAAATTGTGTTATATGGGAATTCTTATTATAATTGAAGAAATTGTTGGAGTACTTATGCATTTTAGGACTAGATACTTTGTGCAAGTCTAATGAAAGGAAAATGCTTAACTCCTCATTTTGGATGTTCATCTCCCTTTGAAGAGGCTTTTATTTCATTCTTAATGCCTTTCCCATGACTGAAAAGAGGTGCCTTTCTTGATTTGAACTTGCACTCACGCTCACCATCATGGTGTGTCATCTCCTTGCATGGGTTGTTTTTGTAGAAGTAGTGGTTAGGTTCTTCTGTTGCTTCAACTCTCTTGGAGCAATCTTCAACTTCTCATTTTCCATATCCAAAACCTGCATAGTGAGGTCTTTTCTCAATGTGTCTCATATTAGTCATTCTTAACTATTGATTCCAATGCTCTTTCTCTTGAATCCCCACTTGGTTAGCAACTTAAAACCAATACCTTGAGTAAGCTTCTCAAATTCACCAAAATAAGAATCTACATCTTGATGGTAGAGAGAGAACATGGTGAATCACTTTCAATACATACCTTAGTCATGGTTTGTGAATATGCGGTAGAATATGGTCTTGTTTACTTGTTAGTCTCTTCTTACTTCTCCACTTATTCACCATTCTGGAACTTTGCAAAATTATTATCCATGGTTTGCAACTCCAACTAGAACCTTTGAATCATTCCCATGATATAATCTCCATGGAACAATATTTTTTTTGTAGATCTTTCTTTTCATCCTTAAAGAATTGTAGTCTTCTTCTCAAATTGAAGTAAGTTTTCTTCTTGAATCTGTTTATATATTCAAGATCCTAAATCCTTTCTCTCTTCAGATCTTTGCCCGAGGTTTTCCTTTTGCAACAAAAAAAACCTTCACTTCTAAATTGCAAATAGAACAAATGAAAATATAAGACAAAGATGTTAACCAACCCTTCAAACACTCTCCTTGAATATATTGAATCATCCAGAATATATTGAATCATCCACAAGAATAATTAGAGAGTGTCTAGCTTAACAACTCAACCAAAGATGCACCCAACACTTACAATACTATTCAAATTGATTTACACTTGAAAATAAGCTTTTTAAATGTTTTAAGGTCTGCCTCCCAAAAACACTCCACCCTTTAAAACTAGGTCAAGTTTAAAATAGAGAAAAAAGATTCTCCAAATGTGAAGTGTGTATTTTTAAACATACAACCAAAAATTTCTTACATATGATTTTGTTTTGTTATAAATATTTAAATATTCATGTTCCTTATCGCCTTATATAT
>LPNX010453139.1:273842-341769 GCA_001517045.1 Pseudotsuga menziesii
GGCGAGGTTGTTCCTTTTGTATTCTGTCGATCTCCAATTGGCACAATCTATGCATAGTGGTAGTCACATATTACTGAAGTTGCCATCATGTAGTCATTGTGTGTAGATTAAGCATCGAGATCTTTTCTGTTTCTGAATGGGAGAAATACACGCTAATATAAAGACTTAAATTGCTGCACCATACATAGATAATGTACTGTTAAGCTATGTGCTTGAACTCAGGAAGATCTGGAATAATGGCTAATGGGTTTATGCAATTGGTTCAATTGCTATGATTCTTTATAATCTAGTAATCATGTATCGGCATGAGTCCTCAAGAATATGTATTTTAAGTGAGGGACTACTCAATGGTCCCTACATGAATTGATTGTACCATCATTCAACTAGGAATCAAAGGTGGAGAGCACACAACAAGAACGTCATTGCTCAAGACTAAGGGTGTCGATGATAATTGCATCGTGGGTTCAGGACTCCTGCCCCCTATCAGCAACTTTAGCAAGGCGCAGAATCTTCATTTGGCTTCATGGCTCTCTCTCAATCCATTGGCTCTTATGAAAATTTTCTAGCTTTGATATCAGCTTGATCCAAAAATGAGCATTTGAAAATTTACTCGTCTTTTCTCAATTATACTCAAATTTCCATCATAACATGAACCATTGGAAACATAGTTCTTATTTAAAGTGGAACTAAACAATTAGAAACATAGTTCTTATTTAATGTGGAACTGAACAATCAAGCACATGAAATCTATCCAAACTAGTTTCGTAACAAAATTAACCAAATTTGGTTAGTCTCTTGTTCCCACTTCATTAATGCTCCTTAATGCTGCTTTCAAAGGGATCCTTCTTTAAAAAAGAAAGAAAGAAGGATTGAAATCCTCTACCAACAAGGGGTTGGTTCAAGGATTGAAATCCTCTACCAACAAGGGGTTGGTTCTCTCCTTTACATCTGAAAATATTCTCGTAATAAGTGGCTCACTCTACCAATTATCCCAAATAGGGGATCATAAGCTTTTACAAAAAGGTCTAACAATTCGTAATCAAACCTTACTTTCTTATTCTTCTGACAAAGACATTATAAATCATCTCCCATTTCAAAGAACAAATGGAACTTATATAGTTTTGCATTGTTCAGAACTACCTTAACATTCTAAATCCTCTCCCATTTCAAAGAACAAAGAACAAATGGAATTTCTATAGTTTTGCATTGTTGAAAACTACCTTAACATTCTATGGAGAGATCTTACAATTTAGATCCACTAAATTATTTTTAAGCACATGGAATTTACATAGTTTTACATTGTTGAGAACTACCTGGAGTAATTCTTAGGAGAGAATAACAATCTAGATCCACTAAATTAGGATTGAGTACAACTCAAGTAATAGATTGAGAGAAAATCTCAACTACGCCTATGAAGATCTAGAAATTCCCCTAAGAAACTATAATACTACAGAGCTCTTCCATTACTTTCCTAATGGTTTCTTATTACATTTCAAAGGAAAAATACAAAAGAATATAGCTCAAATATTTATTAATCATTCTATTTTATTTTTTGTCCCTTTTCCCCAAAAACTTCAACTAGCTATAGCTTTTGCATACAAAGCCCATTCAACCCCATTCAAATTATGTTGAAAGCTTCATGTGAGCATGTGAGCTCTTTGTTGTGCAACAATTTTTAGCAAAAATGAAGACCTTTAGGATTTTTCAAGTGTGGAAATTCTCCTCGATCAAGGAATGGAGTGATTTACCCTACATTTTCCAATAGGAAGGAAGAGGTAACAACACTAGTTTGTAATCACATTGTTCCTTTATAGCAATGCAATCTCCCAATGTAGTGTAGGAGTGGAAGTTTTAGATTCTTCAAAGGCTAGATCCTTAGAGGATGTATTGTGGGTACACTGAAGTTGCAAAGTAGAGTGGTTATGGTGGGTGTGAAAGAAAACAAAAATAAATCCGAAGTTTCCCAAAAGATAATAATGGTTGAGTTGGAGGTGAGGTTCGCTTGAAACTCAAGTAGAAACAAGCCTAATGAGTTTTGTGTGGGCATATAGATTTGAGAATAACCTTACTAACTATGCAATGAAAAACGTGGGTGAAGAATTTGACTTGCAAAGGAACCCAACACTCATGACAATTTGGGTGGGAATGTGAAATAGACAACTAGAGATGTGAGAAGATAGAATCCTAAAAGGAATGGCTTGATAGAAAATTATGGAAGTAAAAAGAGTTTTTAGCTTGACAAATAAAAAATACACATGTAGGGCATAAAGAAGGATAAGAGAAAAGGAAACTAGAAACAATATAGGTTAATTATTCATTTCTCCAACTAAGGATTAATAAAAGATACAAAGAAGCCATATGAGTTATTTGGTTTGACACAATAAAACTAAACCACATAGAAATAATAAACTTATCTTCACTAGTCTAGTGGGTTAGATCTAGTGGTTGAGTGCTCTAAAAAGCAACCAAATAGTTTACCTTGGGTACCATCCTAGAAATGAGGGGAAGTGCCTAAGGTATTGCTGTGATGCGTTACATTGAGAAAAAACTTATCTTCACTACTTTGATGGATCTGAAATGCTCCTGTGATTATTTAATATCACTAAACCTGATTTAGAGAATCCTACTCTCATTGAGAGATGCTTCTTTTATATATATCGTATCTTCTAAAACAAATTTGGTAGTTATCACTTTTCCCATGACATTCTAACCATATGTCATAATCTTGTTTGTAAGAATAACTCTATATAAATTGGATAGAAGATGACTAATCATAATGGTCCTATAATCAAAGGGTTATTTTTATCATTGGCTTTAAAATAGGAACCAAGACACTTTGAGTCCTTCATTTGGGAAAGCCTGGAATGAATGCCATATTTAAAAGATAATTATGAATGTGAGGGATAATAATATAGCCTCCATCTTTTAGGATTCCCACTTGATAACCTTCAATGTCCTCAGCTTTCCCTTTTGCTAAACATTTAACCCCAAGCACAATGTCCTCCAAAGTAAAAACCTCTTTCTTTATAATAAAAATTGAATATTTGTTTAAATGTTAAGGGGTTCATAATTTTTTTTTAAAGTATGCATTCCAATCCCTCTCTGCACTCATATCCCACTCAAATTATTTTTTTTTAGCTTTTGAGTTAGAATTTGCTTACACAACTTTTTGTGAACCAATTTACAAAGGTTCAAAAGGATCTCACTTATGTTTATGTAATGTATCTTTTTTTTTTTTCAATTTAACACTTTGTGACTATTTATCTAGCAATCTTAGAATATTAGTCACAATAAAGGGTGGCCATTTAGTTTCTTTTTAACATGGAGTTTAAAAATGAAACTTTTTCATACAAGTTGAGAGTGTTGTAAAATTGTGATAAAGTACTTTAATATTCTTGTTACTTGTTGAGAAATTTAATTCATTTTCAAGTCTTTTAGTAAAAGGGCAATTTTACTTTTTGATAAAAATAAAATGGTTTTTATTATT
Source organism: Pseudotsuga menziesii (assembly GCA_001517045.1). NCBI lineage: Eukaryota > Viridiplantae > Streptophyta > Pinopsida > Pinales > Pinaceae > Pseudotsuga > Pseudotsuga menziesii. The sequence continues at coordinate 277,330 of LPNX010453139.1, forward strand.
ATTTTTGTTTTCATATAAATTTTATGAACAATTATGTTTAGAATTAATAGTAAAGAATCATTATAAAAATTATGAAAGGATCATTATGAAAATTACCCAAATGATAACTTAAGATGTCAAAATTATCAATTTGGTTGTATATATAGATATCAAATTTAACACATTACACTGCAATAGTGTGATGCCTTTGAATACAAGTCATTGATTGTAATTTAGTCACTTCAACAAATTATTGCACAACATTTAATTCATATATCAAACACATTTTTACCTAAATCTTGAAAACTTTTTTTGTAGATGAAACATAAATTCATGTCCGAGTCTAATCATACATGACTATATGATTGAAGATGTTTCTTAAAATTATAGATTGTTTACTTTATTTAACACCAAAGTCTCCTTGCAAAAGAATATTATTTTCATTTTTTAAATTAAAAATATCACGATTTAAAAGATTGTAAAACTAATTTTTATGTACATTTAAATTGTTTATTTAATTATACATGACTATGATTAAAGATGTTTCTTAAGATTATAGATTGATTACTTTCTTTAATACTAAAGGTTTCTTGCAAAAGAATATTATCTTCATTTCTTAAATTCAAATATCATAATTTAAAATATTGTAAAACTAGTTTTCATTTTCATTTAAATTGTTTATTTTATAAAAGATAAAATTTATTAGTAATTGAATTTTTTTTATACTAATATTTTTCAATATCCATCAATATGCAATAGTTGAAAGTTTTTTTTATAAAGCTTAATATAAGATGGTAAAATACAACATCTACAAAGGACAATTAGATATTCTTAAAATATTAAAGTTCGATATATACGTGCATCTCATTTAGATAATATGTTCTTTTTGCAGTATGAATATTATCATTGAAAGGTATATGAAGAATGGAAGAGGCAAAAAACGAGTTGTTCCTCTAAAGGAAAATGACAATGTAAGTTTTCCTACTTTGTAGAAGTAAAAAATAATGTTAAAAAATGATATGCAAAATAATAATAATAAAAAAATATTTTCAATTATATGATATTTTGTTGAAAAGAATATTTATTTTTCAAATTAAATGTAGTGATATGTTATAGAGAAAATAGAAACATATTGTATTATTCACAATGTCCTTGTACAAAGCTACCATATTTAAAAAAAATATGTGTATCTATGATGTTATGGCCCTATAATTATGGAAGGTTGTTTTTTCAGAAATCAAAGTTATAAAATTTTACCCAGATAAGATAGAGACATAGATAAGATAGAGACACATGAGACACTTGGGCTTGATTCAAAATAATGACTAAAATAAGATATAAACTTGATTAATAATATATTCTAAACATGGGAACAAATGAAGCAAAGACTACTGCAAAGAAGATATACCCTGCCTATGCTTTATGTTTAAAGAGTTTTAAAATTTGTTTCATTATTTATAAATTTAGCGATTTTCCAAAGTCATAATTACTAAGTCTTTATAGCAATTTGTAAGATCACTAATGGAATTATAAATTTAGCAATTTTCCAAAGTCATAATTACTAAGTCTTTATAGCAGTTTGCAAGATCACTAATAAAAGAATATAAACCAATAAGAGGAATGGAAATAGAAGCCTATGATATATTCTTGAGCTTACATGTATTATCTATCAGTAATCAAGTAATCAATGAGCTTGAGCTATACGTTAAGTTGTAATAGTATTGTCTAAACATAATGGTAGTGAACCTAATCATATTAATTAGGTTACAACTAGTACATACTTAATTTAAATTGTGTTAATTAAATTATACTATAGATAATTATGTCAATTAAAAAAAAAAAAAAATTCACTATACAAAAAAACATATATTATTTTTTAAAGAGCATTCTCAACAGATGCGAGGCACTATGCCTTGAGTTGCTTGAACCTAAGTAGGATTGATTGAGTGAAAAAGTCAAGTGAGCTTGCTTGAAGTGAGTGAGACTGAATTTAATCCCACTTGAAGCGAGCTTGAGTGGGCATCTTAGTGAGTTAGCCACTTTCCCCATAACATTGTCTCCTTTTTATAACATCAACTTGGTCAATGGTATTTATGACCATCTTTTCATTTTCTTTAAATTTTAATCATGAAATAATTTAAATAAACTACACACGACAGGACCAGATGAGAACAAACATCTAAAATTAGGTGAATGAAAATGACCTAAAAAGGTCACAATCACAATGATTACAAAAGAATATTTACAGAATGCTTGGCTGGGAGGGGTTGCTATGTTGACAAAATAGAAGACAAGGATTTATATAACAACTTCATATAACTTATATTTATATGTAAGACTGGTAAATACTGTCATCCAAGTAACAATGAGCAGGACTGTACAATACCGTGTGAGGAGTCCAATTAGGTAACATGAAAAGTAGTGTTCTAGAAATGTGTAAGTAAGCAGTCCGCAGTCAGGGACGAACCGAGCTTGTTTATAACTTATTTGAAAAAACGATATCCTGCAGAATGAAAGCTGTTACATCATGGAAGCTGTTACATCGTTGTTAATGAGGAAAATCTTACAAGAAATTGCAAACTCAAGAGAGGAGTTTATTTATCCAGTCGCAAATTTTCATATTATATTTCAGAAGAAGAAGAACGAGGTTCTCTTTGTTAGGAATTTAAGTTGACCATAACTATATTTAAATGGTAAATTGAAAAATATGGCAAACAACTATCATCAATATAGTGTATTTAAATTAAGGAAAATGTCATTTGAGGTGAAACGTGTACAAAATCAGAATCAGTATGCCAAATGTCAATTGTGGGTATATACAAGAAATTGTTCATAACTCGAGACCTTAACTCTCGAGCCTAGACTAGCCCTTAACTGCCAAGTGCATTAAAATTATTGTTTAAAAACACCGAAGCTTGCCATGTTTAGGCCATGCATAAATTGTATGCATCCACTAAATATATGAGGGAAACTTCCGGAAGCTCACTGAGTGCATGTTCGAAAAGTCTCCATGGCTGTCAATGGAGGCCATTGCTTGCAGTGAGTTTCATTGAAGACAAAAATTTGGCATTTGGTGTACTGGGGATTTGGGCTGGGTTGGATTCTTGTTTTTTTAGGCAACCATGGGAGAATTAAGTGCAACAAGACCCACTACCACACCCAAAATTGATACAGCCATGGTAACATTGTGTGGGTGAGGAGGAGAAATAGGTCTTGTTGGCCTTTAAGGATTCTGGATATGCTTGCTTTACAAAACAGTTATGGATATTGGTTGGTGAACGAAGAATTAAGAGCTACCTCAATAAATATTCCTTGGGATGATGTCAATTGAAACTCATCTTGTCATTAGGTTGACTCTAGCTAGTCCTTGCGTTGCGCTTGAAGCTGTGTTACAAAGAAAATCTTTCTATGGTTTAGGGTAGACCACAATAGACAATATGATATAAGAAATCACATCTGTTCTCAAATATGCTAGATAAATGAAAGAAACCAACAACGAAGGGATAGAGACTTTACCTCAACAGGACGGTTCGAAGAAGACCATCATTGAGCTCACAATCAAATGCTTCTTCTCTACAATTGATCCTCAACAACAAATATATATGCAAGCATATAAAATATATTAAATGATACCATTCAAACTAGCAAAATCGATATAAACATGTATAAAGGAAATATACCCATGGGTATAAATATAAACATTTGCACATGAAATTTGGACGAGAAATGGATATTTCTAGTAATGTAAAAACATAGATACAATGTGACAACCTCTGTCGGAAACTCGTTGGAACCGAGAAAACAAGTTCCTCCACTTGTGCCTCCACCACTTAAATCCTCCATAGCAAGACAAGCTCACAAAGACAATGGAGAGCTTGGGAGAAGACCATAATAAGTTCTATCAACAAGGATAGAGGGATGCAAACTCAAGCATATAGAAATGGGTAAAAATTTCGCTATAGTTTTCTTACTCTCAAAGTTTTTCCACCCTTTAATGGTTCACAATGGCTCAATATATAACTCCCAAATGGGAAATGGAGGGTGAAATCAGAGCATTTCTAGGCATATGGAAGGACAAGGATTAAGCCATTAGTTACTTGATGAGGAAAAATCCAAATATTTTTTTGTTTTTGAGCGCAAAACTCAAAGTACACGGTTTGTAATGGTGCAAGTTGCATATACACAAGCTACATAGCTGTTGACCTACGTGTGGCTTCAAAAATGTATTTTTTAGGGTTAAATTGAAGCATAAGGGCTATACTGAGTAAGGGGGATTTAGTGGGTCTGCATAGGGACAAGGGAAGGCTATTAAGGCATGATGCACAAGGTGTGGCAAATCACGCTATAACAGATGCCCCCTAATGTATGAGGTCAGAGGGGTACTCGATGGTCGAAATACATTATAACAATCCGAGAAGTGGAGTAGTGGAGACCGAGGTGTAAGAACTACCCATTCATTAACATAATACAATGATATATATGTATACATGACTGCAGATCTAGAGTATATATAGTAGTCTTGGACACATGTAAGTATAATGGCCATGAATAGGCATAATGGACCTATGTCATAAGTGGTCACAACCACGTACAATACAAAGTGGATTCTGGTCTCCATACTGTGAAATGAAGACATCTGGTACATGATAAAGTACACTGCTATGGTGTGAGAAAGACTCATGGATGGAGAAGTATAGGAACATTTTTTTTTCACTTGATTCCATTCATACACATATGTATTGGGTGGAAGGTTACATGTCACATATGGAGTCTTCTAGGAGAAAAATTTCTGCTCATGATCAGTGGAAGGCAATTTAGCAAACAAACTGCCAAGAGAAGTTATTGAGAAATATATATTGCACAAGGTGGCCTCTATGGAGGAAATCCACACATTTCGATGGATGCTTGCACCCTTTGACCAGTGGCATAGAGTTGAGCCATTGGATTTGTTCACAAGGACCTTTTGGTTGGAGTGTCATTACATTCCCTTGTTGGATGAGGAGACACATATTTGTATTTTCTGCTTGTATTCTCGTAGATAATTTTGATGCATCATTTTATTATGAGCACTTGGGAATCCTTGTTAGTTGTATGTTTCCTACCCTTCTTGTAGTTGGACATGATATTTTCACCCTTGTCACTTGAGCCTCATGGCTTTCATATTTGATTCTTGTCTGCATTGGTCCCATAAGAACCTTCATAGGAGATTGAAGAGACTGGTTTGGATTCAACCTCAATTTTCGGACACATATTTTATGATGGATAAAATCTATATGTTTTTTCCTTTCTCAGATATTGCCATACTTCTATATGATTTGCATGATTCTGTCATTCTTCATGGTGTTATTTCTATCCTTCATAGTACCTTTCATGATGGTCTCTTATGTATGATGTTTATGATGCTTAGGAGGATGCACACCAAACAGTGGGATCCTGTAATTCCTTGGGGTGCCAATTTTCGACCTTTGACACTACTACATGGATACTTGCAGTTGAAGAAATGGGATCCAACAATACTTTTGTCTGAGGATTTGTGTTAGATGGTATTCTCACTGATGGGGATGCAATGCAAGCAATGGGACCCTGGAGTCACTTTTCTTTGGAGCAACTATTTACATGTTTGCTTGATGGAGCAAGTCAACCTTTCTTCACATGAGTTCATTTATGTTATATCATTTACTCGTTCTCCTACATGGGGGAATGACTTCTTTGGGTGAACAAATTTTGCAGCACCCTAGATTGCTTTTGCTTGAGGACAAGCAGACTTGGGACTGGAGGGATGTAATGTCCCTTCATGGAAGTACATTAAGTGTTGACCATGTCAAGCACATAGCGGTTCAAAAAATTGAATTAATTAAATTACCTAGAGAATTTTTGTTATTTCATACTAAGGAGGCATGTACTAAGTTTATTTCTAAATATGGATTATTTATGTGTAATTCTTTAATTATTATGAAAAATAATGACATGTGGAAATGAGTACCATGTTAAGAGGGTGCATTAGGCAAGTCAACTTGCCTTGGATGACAAATAGAAACTGTCAACTTGCCTTGGTGCAGTTTCCACTTTGGATGAAGGGAACAAACATGGAAACATTACCTAAACCTGTTGCTTGCTATTTTTCTTAAGGAGGGTGCATCACTAGATTATGGTTAGGGTTTGCAAGTCGAAACTTGCTCAACAGGTCAAGGACTTTCCCAACAAGCCACTCAAGGTTTATTTAAGGGTGCTTTCAACTCCATTTCCTAGATTGAATTGTTAATGTGTTGATGTATTTTGAATATAAGATTTGAAACTGGGTGATGAGTCTCATTTACCTTGGGTGATTCTCTACAAGTCACCATTCCTTACTCTTATCTCTCTCTCCCATTCTTCGCTACATATAATAGAGGATTAAGGAGAAACCATCTATGATTCAGCTCAAGATACGATAGAAACCTTCAGCCATTAATGACAGTATTGCATATGTATCTATCAGATTATGAAGTTTCTAGTACTTCCATATGACCGAGGGTTCAAATCTCCAAGTCTCTCATTGATTATAGCTACTAAAATGCCTTATATTGTTTCATATTGTTGAATGATGCTATATATACTAATTATAAGAGTTATTTTGACATCAACGGCTATTATTTGATGTTATAAACATGATCTATAATTTTTTATGTCAATCTGAATATGTATGACTAACTTTTACTCGATTTTACCTAGCCTAGTCTAGATTTGCACCTAGAATTGACTAGTTGTACCATAAGATGCATAATTCAAACTTTGAGTCTCCAAATACAAACATTCTTGTTATGATGTGTCCTTAACATCTTTATCTAAGTATCCAATGTAGGAAACAAATAATTTTTAGCCTACTTCACCTATTTGGGAAAGCCTAAAGATGAAGCTAATGATCTATCCTAAGAGCTAGTTTTACCATTGCGACATTTAGAATCACTTTTAGTAATTTTTTATCTGTATAATACTGCAAATAATTATACATACCTTCATCAAATAATTCTAAAATATTCCTAATACTCTCTTAGCCACTGGTTGCTTGGAAACTACTAGTAAGGGTTTTTGTTTGCAGTGGTTAAGACTCCCAGAATCTTGGAAGTAGAATTTAGTGGATATGATGTTTGAAACCTAAATGGGAACAACATCTAGGTGCTTAAGAACTTGATCAATCAGTATCCTTACCTGCCTTCTTGATCTCACCTTTAAATCCCAGTCATTCCATCCTCATCTTGCTAATTTGCCCACCTATGAGCTAGTTCTCTTAAAGATTGTTTTAAAATTTATTGTAGAAGAGTTAGCAAGACTGAATTATGATTCAAGAACATTACATAGACTAGGTCCAAGTAGTGGAACATACATATGATCAATGTAAGGAAATACATGCAGGATAAGGACACTCTAGGGAATGTTTCCTCTTGGGTGAGGGGTGATAAAGTTTCAAAGGATAAATAATAGGCTTTGCTTGGCTAGAATTGAGACAAGATCCGAAAATTTGGATTATAAAATTGAATTGGATAGCCTACATTAATCTCAACAAGGAAAGTAGATGCATGCAATGTAGTTACAACTTGATATAAAATGGGAGTCCCTAAAGGAGATGGCCAACATGAAAGATGAGTAAAAACATGAAGTTTCCATTCGAGGTCATGGTAGGACTACAAGGGAATCCCATACCTAAGGAGGAAGCTCAACATGGGCACCAAATGGAAAAACATGATCTAATTAGGCTAGCCATGATTGAGAAAGCTATACCGCTTATATAACGACACTTCTAGAAGCAACATGAAGGTTCTGTGTCATTAAGAAGTGGGTTCGTACCTATGGTTTATGTGACATAGTCATCAGATAATGCAATGATGCAACCATATGGTGATCCTATCCTATATTATAGTTAATATTTATACTTGCCACATGCATGAACAAGCTTGGAAGCGGTCAAAATCCACTAGGGCTTGACGAAATTGCATTAAAAAAGGACCTTGCACAACAATACTAGTCCAAAACAGCTATAAATACTAGATAGAGGGTCTAAATGATAGGAAAGTGGGTAATTTTTTTTAATAAATAGTAAAAAAATCAATCTTTACCATACCATTTGGTTTTTTACATCTCATAGTAGTTTTGGAGCTCTTTGGACCCTCGAACTTCAAAGGAGGATTGCAGGAGCTACATGACACGAAATTGGCAACTGTCTAGACTAGGTAATTCCTCTCTCCATGCTCGTTCAATTAATTGTCTTTATTTCAACTTTTAATGGTTGAATTTTAAGTTTGTGGCCAAAAAAACTATGTATTTCATCCCATGCGAGTGACAAGTCATTGGATCACATATAGGGATGGATACATGCAGGAAAAGAAAACCTTCCTACATGGCCACGCTTCTGTTGAAATTGTGACCTGCATGGAGCACCGAGATTGGTGGTTTTTAAGTATGAAACCTCATAAAATCCCTTTTCCTTGGCAGGATGGTGATTGAGTGGAGGGAGAGAGAGATCGTGAAGATGTTGATAGGGTTGTGCATGTGATTTGGTCTCCCAACAAGAATTGTGAAGGTGTGGGCTCTACAAGTTCTGGAATCTTTGGAGTATGGGAGATCAACCAAGATTAATTCAAATGTTTATAAACTATTGGGATCTAAAAACAAAGGAATTCATACCAGATGGGATGCCATTAAAAGTTAAGGTAGAGGACATATATTTCATCGCCAGACTATCCCGCCGAGTCAAGGTGGCAAATCGTAGGGCTCGCGGGGTAGGTGGGGGCATGAGTATTGATGCATATATAGCTATATATTGCCTTCCCAATACTAAAAAAGTGGGAATTCAAGTCCCCATCAATGCAATCCAGAGCTTCAGCCTCAAAGTTATCATTCTAGTTCTAGCTAGGATAACGGGATCGACATCACTTCACCAGGAATCACGACCTCTCACGTTCTAACATGGTAGAATGCATGAGGCATATTGTTTACAACTAGATCGCTTCCTTATTGGGTAGAATGAAATATTAGCTGATGAAATTCAAGATTTTTTGGACCAAGAACTTTAGGTTCGCCAACATATTATGCACTTTCTTCTTCTGTAGGGTATTGATACTTAGTCCCAGGGTTGACGTCCCTCCTCATGGTCTATGGGATCCAACCTAGATTCATTGGGCTAAGGTTATGCATAGGTTATGAGGGGGGATAGAGCCTTGTCCATTCAATAATGTTTTTTTTCCACTGGTGGCACTAACAAGTGGTCTCCATACATGACTATCCCTACATAGGTATTGACTTATATGGAGACATACGCATGCCACTACTACTAGGGTCTGCATTCAACCATATAGATGGGATCTATTTTTGTGTCTTTTCAGTATTTCATTTTTTTGTATTTTTTATATAAGGAAATCAAAAACTTATTTTTGGTGGTATCATGTACTGACATTAGGTTCATTTTGCACAGATGTGGGTCCACGATGACTGGAGGGTTTTCCATGGCACCTATGTAGAGTTGAGTAGATGTGATGATCAGCGCTGATGCCGAGAAGACGCTACAAAAGGTATAGGGAAACTTGGATCGCTTGATCCACATGATTCCTATGGTATAGGTCGAGGACCTACCTAAGGCGATGCAGAGACATATTATCGGGGTACCCCATCTGTGGGTTAAACTATTTAGGCATTTAGCAAACGTTGTAGTGTGATACCATGATCATCATTGAGGAATATGGGAATAGATGTTGAGATATTGTTTTTGTATTATCCATTTATATTTTAGGGTATTGAAGCCATTTTGTCATATGACAACATATTTTTTGGAACTTTTACTTGAAAATAAAAACGTATAGCTACCGATTTGATATAGGCACATGTGTACGAATGTGAATTTGAATGTTTATGTTCATGTTTTTCCTTTAATTATATGACAAATTCTAATCTAAAATGTAATTTGAATATGACTCAAAAATTTGATTATAACATGTAGGTATATGAATGCACGTAATGTAATCAAAATACTGTTCCAACAATCTTACTCATAAGAATCTTCTCGATAATGTGGGATCTCTAATGTGGTATCGACCATTCAATTGTGACACAATCAACTATGAATCCAGACGAACCTCTAAATACTGAATACCATTTGAAATGGAATCCTGTAATAGCTCAATTACCACATTATTCGAGGATTGTTGGAGGAATAACCCTCCCGAAGACACAAGCTAGCCCTCGAGTGCATATATGACTAAAGCAACAAAAGATAACTTTCATGTAGGGCGGCTAAAAACATTTGCAAATCCTAAGTACATCAAAGACTTCATTGACATATTCGAAGCAATAGTAAGCATGTCAATAAACTGACTGCACTACAAGAAAAACATAAAAGTTATGCAAAGTTGTACAACAATATACAAAGTACTAGCTCGAAATGGAGACTCAAGCGTAGTATTTCTTAAGGTAGAGTCCATTTATAGACTCCTTCAACACATTCCCTTTGTAATCCTCTAACTCATAGGCTCCTTTATCTAGGACACGCCTCACGATGTAAGGGCCATGCCACATAGGATTAAATTTACCTGCCCCCAATGGTTCACTAGATTGATCATATAAAAGGACCAAGTCACCCTCATTATAGTGACCGACACATATGGACTTATCTTAGTGGGCCTTGGCACAGTACTTATTCACTTTTACACTTCTCATCAAGCCGCTTGAGGTGGAATAATCGTTCTTCTAAGTCATAGGTGTAAATAAAGAGCTCTATGGAGAGTTTAAAGGAAGGTATCTCGCATTCAACTGGTAAAATTGACTCCACCCCATGAACCAACTGGTATGATGAAAAACTGGTGGAAGTCTTTATCGCGGTGTAGTAAGCCCACAAAGAAGGGTACACCATGGTACACCAATTGGTCTTGCTTTGTGCAATGGTTTTCTATAGAATGTTCTTAAGAGATTTATTAACCGCCTCGACCTGACCATTTGCTTAGGGGTAATAAGATGAAGAATGTTCTTTCTTAAACCCCAACTTCAAATCTAATTCCAACATCATTTTATTATAAAAGTGACTTCCATGATCAATGACAATCTCCTTCGGGATCCTGAACCCCATGATAATATGATTGAACACAAATTAGGCGATTGTCTCACCATCAGATTTAACTGTAGGCATAACCTCTTCCCATTTCATGAAATAGTCCATTTCCATAATAATATGATGATGCCCCATAACCGAGGATTTGTTGTAATCATTAAAATCCACCCCTAACATATTGAATGGAACGATGGTGATAACAGGGTGTGACAGGGCGGTATGTGAGCGCATGTTCCGAGAAAACAACTGGAAAGGGTGACATCTCTTGACCGCATTAACACAATCCTTAAAGATTGACAACTAATAATAACCTTCTCTTAAAATATTTTTAGTTGTAGCAAGCTTGGATAACTGACCACCACATGCCCCATCATGGTAGTCATTAAGAATAGCCTCAACCTCCTCTTGAGTCAACTAAGACGTAAGATAAAGTCCACCCAACGGTGATACAAGGTGTCACCGATGATGAGGTAGTTCTTAGCATTATGAGGTAAGAGTTACTGCTCATCCCTAGAGAGATGTAGAGGGAACTTTAGAGTCTGAAGATAGACAATAATATCGCCATATCAAGGGTCAGTAGACAAGATGAGGGAAATGTGCTTATCAACAATGAGTCCTCATGAATCGCGTCCTCATCCAAACTAGGAAGATCTTACATCAACTTCACAAAGGACAAATATTTCTTAGATTTTGCTAAAACAAAATCAAGGTTGAATTCTTGTAAGATAAAAATCCATTGATTATATTCCCCCCCATCATCCATTTGGTTAGAACGAACTAAAATGGATTGATATGTGCTATGACCATGGTCTGGCGAAGTAAGATGTAGTGTTGCAATCACCAAACTTCCTGAACAGTCGCCAAGGCCAACTTCTCGCCATGAGTATATCCTAGTTCTGCATCGATGAGATTCTCGCTAAGATAATAAATGAACTGCTCATGGATCTCGTCATCCTCTTGAACCATAACCATACCGACCGTCTTTTGATATGCAGCCACATAAAGAAAAATGTCTCTACTATAGTCTAGTGGACTAAGCAGAGGGGTTGATGTGAATTATTTCTTAAAGGTGTCAAAGGACTCCTGAGCTCGCTCATCCCATAAGAACGATGTATCCTTATTAAATAAGCAGATAAACATGTTGGTTAAACTGGAATAATTCACAACAAGCTGATGCAAGAAATTTTCCATCCTTTGGAGACTCTGAAGTTACGTAATTGTGCGCAAGGGAGGCAACTGAAGTATTACCTCAACCTTTAATGGATCGACTATAATCCCCTCCTTTGACACTATGAATCCTAATAATCAACCAACCCTACCACAAAATATTCACTTTTGAGGGTTCAAACACATATGATAACGACATGTTTCAAAGACCAAATGAAGATGTGATGGATGATCTACTCTCTTGCGAGAGTGAGCAAAGAGGTCATACAGATACACCTCAAGGATATGCTTAGGGTTGTGAAGGGCGAGGGTCATTAGTAACTGAAAAGTAGCTATGGAATTCTTAAGGATGAAAGGCATTTTTTGGTATGTGAAAGTACCCCAATGACATATAAATGTAGTCTTATGTTGATCCTTGGGTTTAATATGGATATGATTATATCCCAAAAAATCATGCATAAACGAAAAAATATCACTTCCCACACACTCGTCCAAAATCTGATCAATAAATGGAGTGGGGAAGTTATCATTAGGACATGCCCTATTCAAATATCTAAAATCAGTGCACACATAGATGGTCCCCTGCTTTTTATCCACAGGAATGAGGTTGGATACCCATTCGGCCAGGGGAACCAGGTAAATGAAGCTAGCTTTAAGCAACTTCTCTACCCCAGCCTTAATGGAAGGTGCCTCATTGCGATTCATAACACGTAAAGGTTGTCGAACAGGTTTGGCATTAGGATATGTTTCAATTTCATGATTAACAATATGAGGATCAATCCCTTGCATTTATTCATAAGACCAAGATAATACATCACAAAATGCCTTGAATAGATCGGTTTGTGTATGAATTTCTTCAAGTGAACAATCTGCATCGATGTAAACTTTCTCCACTTTACCAAGGGTCTGAGAAATGTTGATAAGAATGGTGGGAGATATGTTAGCGATGTTCCTTTTGGCATGTATACCATGAGTTCCTAATGGGACCATAAGAAGACAGTTAATCGCATAAGGTCATCCGAAATTCATTATGCTTAATCTATTCGAGCTCCAGAAGGAAGTAAGATCAATGATGCATCTCCTACCAAGGTTGTTTCGAACAGGTCATGGCGTCGATAATAACTTCATATGAAGGAAAATTTTCATTGAGACAGTGATGTGAGCATGATGAATTGACCTCCCAAGCAAGTGGTACAAGGAGATCCTCCTCTTTCATCTGCGAAGGGGAAGTATTAGGCTATGCAGTAACATCAAATATGGCTTAATAGGAAATCTATGTTGCATATAACAACATATCCACACTTGTAGGTGAATGACCTTCACCAGAATTGACCGAAGAAGGGAGAGTCCATGGGTCATTCAAATACAAGGTACAAAACGAGATCGAACTTAAGGTCAACGAAACGCCACCTGGAGTTGAATCAATAGCTAGGATCGGTGCCAAAAACTTAAAAGTTCCCATCAATGAAGGATACATTTAGACACCAATGTTGTTAGTTTCCAGTTGATAATTATCAATTACCAGGATAGTGGTACCTAGGGATGTTGTAGAACCAGAATAATTAAATGATAATTGATCAATATTCATGATTCTATCTTCGTAGGGAAAGCACACGCCATGAAATACCGATGAAACAATCGCCTTCATAGCATAAATCTAGTTTTGACCCAGTAAAAGATTAAAGTCAAGGGGCGCATCAACCACCTTGACCTCGAGCGACACGGTCTCCCCCCCAACTTGACCCGAAGGGAAGGAATAATGCTATGAGGTCTAAAGGAACATCCATCAAAAGCTGTCAACATAGTCATAGATTTGGACAACACAATACAACCAGTGCCTTTCCAACAATCCAAAGACATCATGGAGATCACAACACGTTCATCAATAACCGCACGTTTAATGGTGTTATTCAAACACTCCACATGGACTTGAAAATTTGCATGGTGAGGTAAGTGAGGCTTGACATCGTGAGTCTCGAACTTGACAACACGAGGGCCATTTGAGTGAGGAACTCCCAAAGAAGCTAACAAGGATTTCCTCTGCGAGGGACAAGTTTTAAGCACTTATAAGTCCAACATCGCATAGGGTGGCTGACTCAAATCCTCAACAATAGAATAGTGTTGGGTGGTTCAGGAATTAGGATTGTGCACCGTGCACTTAAGGACGTGTGGTATAGAGCCAGGCTTCTCAATCTGCAAAGGTATCTCTAGAGATGAAGGTTCTTTACCCATGGTCTAATGTGACGGACCATAATCACGTGAAAAAGTCACAACATGTATAGCTCATAGCATATCAATACAACCATGACCACATTCTTGGACCGAAAGGTTTTGACTTGCACAAGCACCTCTTCTGGTGGTTGGATTCCTCAAAGTCATATTTTGATCGTGTGGAAGGGGATTCGTTAGCACAGCTGGGCTCTGTCCAATAAACTTTTGAGTCCTCATTAATCCTAGGGCACAAGTGCGTAAGATGGTCTCCTACAAAGCTTGGATGGGAATTTGACCTTTCGTTTAGGATTCTTCTCCCCACCAACATTTTTCGTCGTTCTTGTCGTAATTAGCGTTCTCCTTCTTATTCCCACCCTTCTTATTATTCTTCCCCTTTTTCCTATTCCATCTAGGTTTCTAGTTACCATTATGGTTCGACGACTGCATGGAATGTACATCCGTAGATTGGGTGAGGGTGGATGAAGCAATAACCTTTTCGAGCACAGACTGATTAATAGAGAAATTTTGAATTTGATTTATAACCTAGTTCACAGTTTTCGCACTTGCAGAGCCAATAATGCCTCAACATGCAACCCGGGTTTAAACTAGGTGTCATGGTTCGACCTCGGTGCATTAGGGGTAATATTGCAAAGGAGCCTAGACTGAGCATAGATCAGGAATAGTTGTTGAGCTCATAAAATGGTTTGTTCCTTAGTATCCACTCTGGATGTCGAAACATCCTTTGTGATATAAGGAAATAAGGACTTAAGGAACCACTCTAGTAGGAATTCGGGTGGATTGTTAGCCTTAATCAATCATTTTTGTCAACGCCACTTGAATATAGTCAGAAATGTGAGTAGCCTTGGCTTGCTGAAAATTCGACAAGAGTTCCGTACTTGCATCGTAGCGAACTGGTAACCGAAATTGATTAAGGAAGGCCATGGCCAAATAGTTAAACGTCCGTTCCCCTAGGTAGCTATATA
This sequence comes from Pseudotsuga menziesii, assembly GCA_001517045.1. Taxonomy (NCBI): domain Eukaryota; kingdom Viridiplantae; phylum Streptophyta; class Pinopsida; order Pinales; family Pinaceae; genus Pseudotsuga; species Pseudotsuga menziesii. The sequence goes on from LPNX010453139.1 coordinate 292,744, forward strand.
TACCATTTCACGGCGGGACCTGTAAGGGTGTGTTGATACAGTGACAATTAAACAGAATCATGGTTCAATGAATTCGAAGAGCACCAAAGATGAAAAGTTGTAACGTGATCACCAGGATCCTCTCCCTTCTTACCTTTAAACTTCAGAATATTTGAAGGAAACTTGGCGGGGACCAGGGGCCATGTTGTATCATGACACACTAGGTTTTTTGTTTGTATAGACAAATTGGGAAAACTCAATGTAGCTAAAAAAGGAATCCTAGGTTGTGGTATTTGATTCCATGCCCCTGGAAATATTGGTTCTGATACGGCAGGTTCTGGTAAAAACCATGACCTTGACCAGTTAGATAATAGCCTCCTCCTGTGTGACCCATGTAAGGATGCACATGCATTTTCATATAAGGAATTCCTTGGGAAGGGCAGGTGATATTACCAAAATTACCCATTTGATGTATTGGATGACCCCCAGAAACCTAGGGAGGCACGTAACCTCCAGATACAGGGATGCCAGATGATGAAGGAACCATACAAAAGGACCATGCCCTCCCAAGGGACCACTTGAAGTATGGAGAGGATTCCTCATGAGAAAAACATTTGAAGAGATAGGTGCAATAGACGATAGGGAAAAAGATGGGATATAATTTGTAGACCCAATGTTCACATATCCACCACCACCTAAAAAATGATTCACACTAGTGTGAGGAATTGATGAAAGGGGTGGTCCCCCTCCAACAAACATAGTAGAAGGAGGGATATGAACACCTCTGAAATAATGTTCTATGTAAGAAGTTGCTGTGTCGCCTAGTCCAATACTAGGGTTACTACCAGGAATGTGGATGGATGATGGAATACTAGCTGAAGCATTCAACATGCCAAAACTAAAGGGATTTGTGGTAAAGGGAACTGTCTAAGGACCAATAGCTAACAACCTTGAGGAAAAATTTGGTATGTGAGATAAATACCATGTGAATTCAAAATTATTTGTTCCTACAATGTGAGAAGAACTAGCAGTATGTTTCTCGGTGTAATCCAAAATCCCTAGGACCCATAAGGTGGTGGAAGAAGGATCCTCATGGGATTCTTGTCCCAATGCTGATGACGGGATTGGAGGGAGCTCCAATATCTCAAATGTAGTACTCATCCCTAAAATTCTAATCAGTCCCCTATGGGAAAAAGGACTGGTTTCACGTCTTTGCCTCTTGTAAAGAGGTTGTGTAGGATCAAAAGGTGGTAAACTTGTTAAACGATGAGATCGACGAGAAGCTAGAACTCGATTCATTATGACTCTACAAAGAGACACTCAAGTAACTACAATCCCTAATTCTAACTAGAGAACATAGAGCACACCCCTAAATAATCTAGGATAAATGCACACAAGCTAGGAATGAGGATCAATGAGGTCTCGAATGAAGCAAGTTTGTCTTCCCTAGGAGAGGCCTGAGACTCCCATACACTACAAGTGGAGGTGTGTCTCCAATTATAGTGGTATTCGGATTCAATGTATAAAGCAACTGTGTCATCTAACCCATACATGGAAATGACACTCACAGAATAACCTCTGCAAGTACCCCTTGTGACACCTAGGAAAATAATCTAATGCCACCTCATATAACTAATGCTCAAGTAGACATCCACATGCGGGAAATACCGTCTAGGTAGGGTAACTAAGCTTGAAGCTCAAAAGCACCAAAGGCACCTCCCTAGATATGAATAGGATCCTGAAAATATCACCGATGCTCATTGAAGGTAGTGGAATGCTATCCCCACCATCAATGTGTGTGCTTCCTCACGATTAACTCTAGTGTAAGAGGAGCTTCCTGAGAATACCATTGATATCAAAGATTTCTCCTCTTCCTGGTGAGACACCTAATTGTTTTCATTTTATAGACTTGGAAAAGTTTAATCACACAACCATATTCCAATAATATAAAACCTAAGCTTGTTTGTGCACTCTATAAAATAAAATCTTTCTACTCAATTTTAAGTTAAGCATTCGTTTTAGTAGGTTGTGCTTACTCAAGGGATATGACTATGAAACTAGTGATGTTATGATTCGGTAATAGAAGTAAACATGAACACCTAAAAACATGCCAATCACTATCTTGTTTTCCAAATGAAAATACGGTATTCCACTAAATGAGATGCACAAAAATAAATTCCTTTCCTTTCAAATGCAAATGCATTCTTTCCTAAATGAAGGCCTAGACTAATTCCATTCCAAGAAAATGGACTCAAGTGCTTCTTTCAATGCACATGCAGAATGCAAATGAACATGCAATAATGCAAATATTTTTTATTTTCACAATAAATGAATGAAATTGCAAAAGAGAAACACTAAAATCTCAATCTCTATAGAAATTATCAGGACACAAAGCTAAAAAGACACCAAGACGCAATGATTCATGCATTAACAACAAAACAAAAAGGGAGAAAATGACAATAGCAACTTCTCTAAAATAAATCATAAAAAAGAGGCTTCTAGACACAAAAGAAGCAACCAACAGATAGTATAGAGGTCCTGGAAGACTCAACAATACTCACAACCCACCCAACAATCCCTCAAATAAATATATCAAACAAAAATTGAGGTGTACATGATTGTTCATAGAATATCAACAATGTATGTATGTGACCTACCAAAGGACAACCTGCGTATATCTGTGACTGTCAACATTGTCCCCTGTGTATATAAAGAAAAGGGGGTAAAAAATAAGCTTAAGGACAAATCACTCCAAGGAACAGTTAACAGATAACTATACTACCAAATGTGACACACGAACATAGAGAAACAAAGAGAATTCTAAGCAAAAATGCACCCAAAAAATCCAATAAAAAGGAGACTTCCCCTGTAGAGTCACCAGTTTTGTTACACAGGAAATATTCCTATGGCTTGGGGTAGACCACAACAGACAGTATGCCACCAGAAATCGTATCCATTCTCAAATATTCTAGATAAAATAAAGAAGCTAACAACTAAGGGATAGAGACCGTACCTCAATCGGACGTTCGAAGAAGACCACCGTTGAGCTCGTGATCAAATGCTTGTCCTCTACAATTCATCCTCAAGTATATATATATACACACACACACGCATATAAAATATATTAAATGTTATCATTCAAACTAGAATAATCCATATAAACATGTATAAAGCAAATATACCCATATATATAAATATAAACATTTGCACATGAAATTTGGACTGTAAATGGATATTTCTATTAATGTAAAAACATAGATACTATGTAAAAACCTCTGTCTCCAACTCCTTGGAACCGAGAAACAAAGTTATTCCACTAGGGCCTCCACCACTTTAATCCTCCATAGAAAGGAAAGCTCACAAAGATAGTGGAGAGATTGGGAGATGAACATAACAAGTTCTATCAACAAGGATAAAGGGATGCAGAACGAAGCATCTGGCAATGGGTCAAAATTTCACTATAGTTTCCTTACTCTCAAAGTTTATCCTCCCTCTAATGCTTCAAAATGGCTCAATATATACCCCTCAAATGGGAAATGGAGGGTCAAATCACAGTGTTTCTAGGCATATGGAATGATAAGGAACAAGCTATTCAATACTTGATGAGAAAAACTCCAAATATATTTTGTTTTTGAGGACAAAACCCTATGTATGCAAGCTATAATGGTACAAGCTGTGTATACACAAGCTGCATAGTTGTTGACCCATGTGTGACAAATGTCTTTTTTAGGGTTAAATTGAAGTATCAAGGCTATATTGAGTAAGGGGGGTATAGTGAGTTTGCATAGAGACAATGGAAGTCCACCAAGGTACGATGCATAAGGTGTGGAAAATCATGCTATAACAAGTTGTAAACCATACTTTGGGCTTGTCACTGGGTTGATATAAAGCAATTCAAATTACATGTTCTTGGTTTACACAAATATAGACGTGAGCATAAATATATGGATCACAATAACATTTTGGATCCTAATTCACCTTTGGATGCCATGTAGTTAGTTGTGTCATTTCAGCAAAGAAACTCTTTAATTGTCATTGTTCAAAATTTCAAGTAAACTAGCAAGGAAGATTTGGAGGACAATAGCACTCAAGACATAACTCAAATGAGAGGGATACAAGGCTTTGGATTAAGGATTTCTCCCAAAAGGAAGTAGCCTAATATGCCAAAACCATGTGAAGGTATTCCAAAATAAGTTCTTCCTTATACTATTGTTTGTATCCCATCATACGTTGAGTTCTCGTTTCATTTGTTGTGGTGGTGATTCTTCTTTGCAGTCCATTACTTAAAATCGTCCTCCTCCATATGAATCTACCAAGCTGGGAGGATGAGAGAAGGTTATGAAAAAATAAGGGGATGGGAGAATTGAATAAAATCATGCTCTTTTTCTTCTCTTCCTCGAAAGTAACATAGAAAAGTGTTGTCTTATATCAATCACGGGAGTTAGCGAGAACATAAATTTGGAGAAGCTTTTAATTGACCTTCTCAAACATATATGAGCATAAATAAGAGAAATCATGGTGAAGAATCAAATTGATTGGTATGTTCCTGTAGCAAGTGGGATTTTTGATAGGCAGAGAGCAAGGATTCAAATGTAGGCACATATTTACCCTATCAATATCCTATAAATAAAGAGGCCAAAGGAACTAGGTGAGTGCTACATTAAACAATGTGGAAGTAAAGCACAAAGATTTCTTCTCTCTGCAGAAGTAAGATGTTCTATGTTCTATTTCTCTTTCCCATAATTTGTCTTTAATATTTCCCAAACATTGTAGTGCTATGATTTTAGATTTATATGATGCTTACCTACATAATTTTTTTTGTAGTATTAAACTTAAAACCTTAATTTGGAAGGAATATAAAGAGGACAATAAGTAGTCTAGACTTACATATCCATGATTTTTGTTCTTTCATTTCTTATAAGTTCTTCATAGTAGCATTGAATTTTATAGTTTCCCATACAACAAATTGTTCAAGTGGTGTTTGCACACTTTCTTCCTCCATGAATTTATATGGGGCATGTGGATGTCCAACTACAGAGTTGATTGAGAGTGTCTATGCTCCACCTACTCAGGTAGGAACTTTGTTGCTACTCAAGCATGACAAAAATACTTGTTTTGAGCAATATACGCGGCCTACGGATGTTTAAGTACAAATTTGATTGAGAGCACCTATGACTCACCTACTTAGGAGGGAATGGTGGTGTTGCTCAGTCATGCCACAAGAGTAACAGGTTCAAGCAAGACAGGGACATGGAATGACACAAAGAAAAAGAGCATATGATAGAAAATATCCTTCTCTACAACTCTAGAATATGATGATTAACACATGACAAGCATGAAAGAATCCATACGCAATCCACATGCATCTAGGTACAACTAATAGTAGTAATTAATACTAGTGTGGCTAACATTTTATGTTTTCTACTAATGCTATATTGAAGGTACCATTAATGTAAATGAAAATGATCTTAGATATCTCAGTTTTCTCAATGCTATTTAATCGAAGTTGAAACACACAAAAATGAAACTCCCTCGATATGAGACCAAATAAGGACTCCGAATTTTCTATTGGTCTAAAAAGCATGTTGTAAACATCTCACATGGAAAGCATTGAAAAACTTCAGATAAATGTTAAAATATTGTTTCAATTTTTTTGTACATTAATAAAATGGTGGAAAGCCAATTCATAGAATCCCTTCCAGCTTCAAGGAAGGGACTAATAAGACACTATCAAATCATAAAAAAAAATAGGCAACCATATTGGGAAAAGAATGAACCACTAGCTTATTCTTTTAGCGTTTAATTTACATATAAAATACTTATCCATTTAGTTACTTACCAAAATTGATTAAATGAAAGTAAATAGTAGAAGCTGTTGACTGAACCAAATGATCTTTTTTCTCACTTTACATGGAAAATATCCTCCTCTAATTTTACAGAATGTGGCACCATCTACGAAGTAATTTGGAAACGATAACAATATGTTGTGTCATGTAAATATGGGACACACTTGGGAATTTATAATAGTGAGGAATTTAAATTTTTTTTTATCGAATGACCTTTTCATGAAGAACTTGAATTTTTGTTTCAACCTATTTGAAAAGAAATTATATTGACCTCAACCATATGTTACGCTTTGGATCTCTCCATGGATAGCACCCTCATACAAGTACAACTCTTCGATTGAACTTTCCACTACAAAGTTTTGTGTTCCAACTTTGTCTATATTTATGGTACATAACATAGTCTCGATGTTTCTTCAAAGTGGTTTTGGTTGTTGCTAAATTATCGCTACTTCATAGTGAGCCTTGTCATTCTTTCCCTTTGATTGTGCAACTTCATCATAAGAAGTCTATGGAAAATTTAGGGGTCCACAAATGTTTTAAGGGTAGAAACCTTGGCGAATCTTACTAATTCTTAAAATTTCAACCATAAAATGTTTGATGGTTTTATTTAAAAAATATTCAAATTTCTAAGAATTTTATATGCTTTTTGGTAAATTTTTGCGATTTTTAGTTTAAATTATTTTTATCACGTGGAATTTGGGAAAATCAGTTTAGAAAAAAATGGAAATTGGTGAATATTTAAAAAAAACTCCTAAAATTGTGGAGAGATATGGAGATTGAGGATTAGAAGAAAGGAGCATGACATCCTTCTCAAATCCCAACTCATCCACCAATCAATGCACTGCAATGAATATTGTTATGAGGTTGATTTACACTTGTGATGAGGAGAAATACATGATGTTGGGATGGGAAATAATAGATGAGAGTACTTGAGAAGGAAACGAAGTAGTGAGGTTGAACACTACCATAGAAAAAAGAAGAGATTGGGTAGCATCTATTCTGGTGACGAGGAGAAATGTATGATGTTAGGATGGGCTATAATAGATGAGGGTAGTCTAGAAGGAAATTGAGTAGATTGCTGTTTAGAATAGGGTGTGTAGTCTCATATATAGCGGTCATGGGAGTAGAGATAGAGTCAATGATGGGCATGGTGTAGAATGTTTGTGAGAAAGAATATAAATATACTAAGATAAAGGCAAGGACTGGTAGTGGGAAACCAAAAGGGCCTACAAATGAAGTTTGGACATTTAGACATTGAAGGGAGAAGAGTTGTGCACTTTGAGAACGCCCTTGAATAAAGAGGTGACAAAGTATGAATTTTGATGAAAAAAGGTGGGAACTAGGGATTTATGTATAAAGATCTAAAATAAGTGCGTAATATGTAGTAGGATGTTTTTGAACTCAAGAGGTTCCATGACTCATGAAGATGAGTGGAAAAATGAGATTGGCCATTAAAACTATGGGTAAGAGACCAAGCTAAGGGGGGAGGGCACTGCGATAAAAGTAGTGGAACAATGAGAGGCCAAAAATTGCTAAGATGGGAAAATGACAATACTTCTAAGAAAGGTTAAATAGTCATAAATTCATATACCAAATAGCAGAGCATGGCATGTAAATGCATTAGGATTTAAAACAATCTAAAAGAGGTGCAATATGTAAAAGGTGAAAATATTGCAACTTCCCTTGTGTTGTGTGATTGATTAATAGTTATTTGCAAGGAAAACATGGAGTTTAATAGTTATTTGCAAGGAAAACATGGAGTTGAAGGTGGTGATGAGGGAAGGGAGGTAGATAAAAGTGAGGGAATCAAATCGATTTAGAAGGGAGATTGAGATGGAGGACCTAATAACTCAAGAGATGGTTGAGGAAACTTTAGTCTTGATTTCCAATTGAAATCATTGAAGGGAGTTAGAATATGTCGAGAAGAGAGGACTTATTGCGTTTGTTGGTCTTCATAAGTTTTTTCAAGAACTATAGAATCACCGAGATACCAAATTCCTACTTTCCTTTTCCTTCAAATCATGGTCATCTATACTAAGAATATGTTGAGATGCTCAAGAAAACTCAAATAGAAGCGATGCTGCCTCACTTGATGCTCTTTTCAAAGTAGAATCTTTCGAAGCAAAGTTTGGTGAGTTTTAGGATACACCGGAACCCCAAAACATGTGTTTGGATGGAGGCAATCTGATGGGAGATCAGAGTTGTTCACTGGTGGGAAAATGTTGGCTAGAAATACCAATGCATGGATAGCGTTGTTCTTTACAAATCTCATTATATATAATGCATTAATGCATTGACCTCTATCCTGCTATGAATATATCATATGTGAAGTCTATATATATATGTTATATATATGTGGCAGGTTGGATGGCATCAAAAAGTATGTTTCCCCGAAAATGTGTGTATGAGAAAGATGGAGCGATATACTTAGTGAGTAATTGAGATTGTGCAAATAATTTATGTCACAGAGAACTGTTTGGGAAAAAATATGACCGTGATTTGTCAACAAATTTTCTAATGAGTTAGCTGTATAGGCTGAGTTGGAATTATTGAGATAATTGTTGAAGTTAAATAGGGAAGAATTGGGTTGTCAATCTAGAATACCAAGGAGGAGCACTCTTATGGATTCCTAACCAAATGATTAGGAATGCTGCTAAAACAAAGAGTTAAAACAAAGAGTTCAAGTTGCTCTTATATAGGGGGTATTTCAATGCTTAGGGTGCAGACCTTATCTAAAGGAGATTTATTAAGGATCTTGTTTCATAAGATTGCAAAAAATGAGGTGAAGGGTCTCTATTGAAAATGTGCTTTCAATTATTTAATTGAGAAAGGATAATGTTGGCAGTAATTATTTCTCCAACCACTGTACAAGAAAAATCAATTTGTATTTGTATCCCCTGATGATGGACTCACATTGGCAGTCTGAAACATCGGGAATTAAAAACAAATAACAGGTTTTCCATTTCTATCAAAAATTTGTAGCCTGTAGAAATGTCTCTTTTTTCAAGAAAAATCAAGCCAAGAAGCTCAGTTTGGAACAATTTAGGTCAGCATAGTTAATGATTGCAACAACAAATATCATGTAGAGTAGATTGAATCATATTTGATTGAGTGAGTTTACACATTAATCAATTAAGTTGATGAGGTAATGCCAGCGCCTCATACTTGCTTTGAAGAGTTTTTACAAATTGGTGTAATGGTTCTGCATTTGTGATGATCAATATTTAATTTTGTATCTACTTAGTTAAATGTCACCATTTGTAGTCGCATTAGAAGTCCATCACTGAAATCTTCGAGTGATGAAAATTTTGGTTAAGTGTCAATTTTGTTGCACGGTTTGAAGTCTTGACAGAGAAGACCCACTGTGATGACAAGAGGCAGAAGATGAGTGGTCATCAGAGTGCTCACATTGGAAAATCAAACAAAGGTGCTCGAGAGGAGTCTCAACATAGATAGGAAGGTGCTCGAGAGGAGTCTCAACATAGATAGTCCTATAGTGTATTGCGCATTAGAAGTCCATCACTGAAATCTTCGAGTGATGAAAATTTTGGTTAAGTGTCAATTTTGTTGCACGGTTTGAAGTCTTGACAGAGAAGACCCACTGTGATGACAAGAGGCAGAAGATGAGTGGTCATCCGAGTACTCACATTGGAAAATCAAACAAAGGTGCTCAAGAGGAGTCTCAACATAGATAGTCCTATAGTGTATTGCAGGTGATTTATTGGAAGAAAAAGATGAGGTGTATGGAAGGTGAAGTATGACTAACTAATCTTGACAATGCTTCAAAAATGCAGTATCAGGAGTTGTGTCCAAAGTGTATTGGAGGATGTACCTACATTATTTGGAGGAGAAACATCATAGGCGGAGTCCGACAGTGTATCAGGAGAGTCGTATCTGAGGTGCTATCAAGTGTTTAGGAGAAGTCCCTACGAATCATGCACAATATTGTATTGGACCCATCACATGGGAGTTGTGTGCATATATCATCAGAGATAAGTCCGATGGAGTAGTCCTGATGGGACACATCTATATCAGAGTCTACGTTTCAGGGAATTCCAAGAGGAGCAACTTGTGAAATACGGACAAGAGAAAACCAATAACCAATCAAATTGCATCTGAGTGTTGGCCATGGTTAAAAGACTGATAGATGATATCTGATGGTTGAATATTGAGTGTCGACGATATAATAGTTGTACGATTTGATAGTGTTTTGAAAATTTAGTTTCAATAGTGATTTATTTGCCAATTTTGTAATCAGTTCCAGTCTGATGGAAATTCCGGTCATCGAGTTTCTGTATAAATATGTAACTTTTTTCCGTTAACGAAGAAGAGAGTTAGAAAGAACATATTGCTTCTATTGTGTACTTTAACTTTGTGTTTCCTTGAGTTTGTGAACTCGCCTATATATGTCATTGGTACTAGAGATAGTATTCATATTTTGGGGTGATCTCACCTGTAGTGATGAGGGGAGCACTTTTTTCTCCATTCTGGGTTATTTGTGAAATAATGCTAGGTGTCCAACAAATTTAGTTTGAGTAATTAAATATTGGGTAGTGTCTCATGGTATGGTTGTTACAAAGGTGAAGAAGAAGCAATATAACCAGAGGTTCCTGAATATGGTTCAAGGGGGAGGAATTCTCCATAGTAGCAGAAGTCTATTGAATGAAAGATGGGTCATACAAGTAGGCTGGAACAAAATAAGAGGAGAAATAGAAGAGTTGTAGAGAGTACTTTGCATAGGTATGTGGGGAGGGGGAGGTTCCAATTGTAGCATAGGAACCCATAAATCATGAAGAAGATAAAGTTCAAGTTGAAGATAATGGGTGTAGCATGGATCAAGGATCATCTCCATCTTTTATTGTTGTGGATTTTTGAGTGTGGTCTCTTCAAATGGAGACGTTCCTTCATTGTGAAGGTTTATGGAATTTCATTTTGGATAAATATGATGACTCCCATGATGAGGAAAGGATTTCCTTAGTCTTATATTTCATCTAGCAAGCCTTAGATGACTCTATTTTTTATGTATTTGATGAAGCAACCACTACTAAAGAACTGTGGTAAAATTTAAAGATGGAATTTAATGTAAGAGGAGTGATATTGATGAAAATCAAGACGAGTTAGAGTTTGTTGAGTACTCAATAGAAAACCATGTAGTAGTAGAAGAAAGACAAGTATGTGGTGAATTGCACTGTGTAAATATAGTAGTGGATGTTGAAGTAGAATAAATCCTTGTGGAAGAAAAACTATTAGAGAAGAAGACTAAAGTTCTTGTGTGTGCAATTGAGCATGTACATAAGGAAGGTGAGTTCCACTACATTTATACATGAGTGAATGATGAAATTAATGGTGAAGGTGAAGATGAACATCAACTCTTGCAATGTATGTCAAGAGTGATAGTTTGTGGAAATGGGAAATCCATAAGGGAAAATGGAATGATTATTCAATCTCTTAAAATGTAGTCATTTGTAGATCAAGGTCAAGAGGTGGAGGTAGTAGTTGCAGTGGCCAAATAAATGGTTGAGGATAATATGACATTGCGCATAATTGTTTTTGTTAATAATTTAAATTTTATCTTGCAGGTATGGAGGATGATGTTTGCAACCAAGTAGAAAATGATGCAAGAATAAATGAGGAAGCTTAGTGCAACATTGAAGTTGCTTGTCGAAGAAAGAAACAAAGAAGGAATGACAGTCTTCAGGGGAGTTTAGAAAAATAAGAGCCCCGACCTATGAAGGTGAAGTAAACACTAGGAATAAGGCTAAAGAGTGGCTGCTGGGCATGAGTAAATATTTTCAGGTTCATAACTACTCAAGTGAGATGAAGGCTCATCTTGCCATCTATAAATTGAATGGAAAGGCAGCAAGATGGTGGAGAAATTTAAAACACACCAAGAAAGATGAGCTAAGAGAAATACATTGGGATACCTTCTGAAAACTTTTCCAAGAGAAATATATGTCGGAAAGGTTCTTCGACAGAAAAATGAAAGAGTTTCACGAACTACGCATGGGATCAATGACTATGGACGTTTTTATTAACAGATTTTTAGATCTGTTGCATTATGTACCATACATCAAAGAAGAAAATGTAAAGATCCACCAGTTCTTAGGATGTCTTCCTCCTAGTTTTTGGGACAAGATTGAATTTGACATGCCTAAGACCTTGGATACCACACTGCACAAATCCAGGCTCTGTTATGAGCATGGACAACTGAGGCAGGAGAACATGAACCAAAACCGAGACAAGTCTAAGAAATTCTCTGATAACTGCAAACCTGGGTCTAACCCACAACCATACAGAAAGAAGAATAACAGCTTTCAAGCGAACAAGAACTTCAGTAAATCTGGAACGAAGCCTTATGTACTAGCCTGTAATGTTAACAAGCCAGGAGCAAGTGAAGCCAATGCCACCCCGCTACAGATCAAGTGCTAGAAATGCAACGGGCCTCATTATCCCCAAGATTGTAAGAACAAGACCAATGAAGTCTTGCATAACTTATAGGAAGAACCGACCATTGAGGACACAGCGGGAACACCACGGATTTATGCAACATTGGATGGCTGACAAGTAGACCATCAAGCTACAATGTTTGAGATAGAAGGTAAGATATTGAACACTTCTATTTCAATACTTATTGATCCCGGTGCTTTTCGAAGCTATGTTTTGCCTAAAATTGTTGATATATGCAAACTAGGAAAATTAAAACATGATAAACCTTGGCTGGTTCAGTTAGCCATAGGTATGAAACGAAAAGTTTTGAAAATTGTTCAAGAATGTGAGGTAAACCTGAATGATTTTCATACGAAAGTAAACCTGAACATCTTACCTTTAGGATCGTACGATGTACTTATCGAAATGGACTCGCTGGAACAACACCATGTCATGCTCGATTGCTTGCACAAGTCTATCTTGTGTACTGATAGCCTAGGGAACCAAGTAAAGGTTCAGGGCATTCCAAAGAAAGTTTTTGTAAGGCAAATATTTGCCTTACAAGCAAAGAAATGCATTAGGAAACGATGCAAGTTGGTTGCAGTGAACATCCGAGACATAGAGTTTGATAGAGAACAACGCATAGAAGACTTCCCTGTTCTTGAAGAATTCAAGGATGCATTTCCCAAGGAAATCCTTGGATTACCTCCGAAACGAGACTTAGAATTTTCCATCGAACTGACCCTAGGATAAGTTCCAACTTCCAAAACCCCTTACCGCATGAGTGCACCAGAATTAGTGGAACTCAAAATGTAGTTGCAGGAGTTGATAGAGAAAGGGTATATCCGACCCAGTGTGTCTCCTTGGGGAGCACCAATATTGTTTGTTAAGAAAAAGAATGGTACGATGCGGATGTGCATTGATTACTGTCAGCTGAACAATTAAATGACTATCAAGAACCGTTATCCACTCCCTAGGATTGATGACTTGTTCGATCAAGTGGGAGGAGCCAGAATATTTTCAAAGATTGACCTGCGATCTAGGTACCATCAGGTATGGATTCATGATGAGGATATTCACAAAACCACCTTTTGTACAAGGTATGGGCACAACGAGTTTGCAGTGATGTCGTTCGAGTTGACCAATGCACCCGCGAACTTTATGTGTATGATGAACAACATATTTAGTAGGTATCTAGATAAGTTCGTCTTGGTATTTATAGATGACATACTCGTTTATTCGAAGAATAAATAAGAACACGAAGAACACCTTTGCATAGTACTACAAATGTTGAGAGAACGCCATCTTTACGCTAAGTTTAGTAAATGTGATTTTTACAAACCACAGATACAGTATTTAGGTCACATTATCTCCGAGATAGGGATAGTTGTGGACGCAGAAAAGATTAAATCCATAAAGGAATGGCCTACCCCTACTAGTGTCACTGACATTAGGTCCTTTTTGGGATTAGTCGGATATTATCGAGAGTTCATTGAAAACTTCTCGAGAATCGCTTGCCCCATGACCGCTTTGCAGATGAAAGAAAGTAAGTTCTTATGGACCACTAAGTTGGAAGAAAGTTTTCAAAAGCTTAAGCAGCTTTTGATGACCGCACCGGTGTTACGAATTGCGGATTTCGATGGGGATTTTTTTGTTTGCATGGATGCAAGCAAGGAAGGACTTGAAGGAGTCCTCTTGCAGAATGATCATGCGATCTGTTATGAATCACGAAAGTTAAAAGAGCATGAGCAAAATTACCCTACGCATGATCTTGAGTTAGCTGCCATCATCCATGCTTTGAGGATGTGGAGGCACTACCTCATGGGAAGGAAGTTCCGTATGAAGATAGACAATATGAGTCTGAAATATTTATTCGATCAACCAGATCTGAATGCAAGGCAAGCCAGGGGGTTGGCTTTCCTTAGTGAGTACCATTTCGAGCTAAAGCACATTAAGGGAAAAGAGAATAAGGGTGTCGATGCTTTGAGCTGCCGATCTCATATGATATATGAGGTGAATTTGAGTCAAACCGATGTAGATTTGCATGAGAGGATTAGAGCGGCTAACAGAGTTGACCCCTTCTATGTGGAAATCCTCAAGAAAGTCCAAGAGGATAGGTTGTTTCAAGAACGAAAATAATACAAGGTAGACGAATCCAGACTGCTATGGTCTAGGGATCATTTGTATGTTCCAGAAGGAGGGGACCTTCAGTCCAGCATCCTCACGGAATTTCATCGGGCACCCTACTCTGGGCACCCAGGATATCAAAAGATGATATCCGCCATCAAGAGACACTTTTTCTAGCCTAAGTTAAAGGCTGACATTGCAATGTTTATTGCGAAATGTCAGGAATGTTAGCTAGTCAAAGCTGAGCATCAACATCCTGCGAGATTTCTATAGCCATTACCTATTCCAGAATGGAAGTGGGAGGTCATTAATATGGATTTCATCACCGGTTTACTGAAAAGTAAGAAGCAAAATGATTCTATTTTTGTGGTCATCGACAAGTTGTTAAAATCAACACACTTCATTCCTATGAAGTCGACCTACAAAGCAGTGAACATTGCTGATATCTTCTTGAAAGATATATTTAGATTGCATGGGATACCCAAAGCAATTATCTCGGATCGATATGTTAAGTTTACATGAAACTTTTCGAGATATTTATTCTCCGGATTGGAGATGCAGTTGAAATTTAGCACTGCATATCACTTGTAGACAGACGGGCAGACAGATAGAGTAAACTAGATTGTTGAGGACATGCGTCGGATGTATGTCATGAACAACCCCATGAAGTGGGAGGATTACCCGCATCTTGCAGAGTTTGTGTATAACAATGGTTATCAGACTTCCGCTAATATGAGTCCCTTTGAGGTACTTTATGGATGAAAGAGTAGAACACCGGTTACTTGGGATAGCCCAGTGGATTGGCTCATGTTAGGGCCTGATTTGTTGATGGACTTGGAAGAATTGGTTACCAAGGTCCAGGTGAACCTTAAAGAAGTGCAAGACCGCTAGAAAAGTTACGTGGATCGAAAAAGAAAGGATAAATATTTTCAAATAGGCGATCATGTTTACTTGAAAGTAAAAGCCAAATGAAGCTCGTTGATTTTGGGTAGGTGCGGTAAGTTAGCACCTAGATTTTGTGGACCTTTTGAAATACTGGCTAAGAAAAGGCCAGTGGCATATGAACTAGTGTTACCCGCACATGTAAGAGTCCATAATGTTTTCCATGCATCTTTGTTAAAGAAATATGTTTATGATACTAAACATGTTGTTGATTGGTCCCTATTATAGGTGGAACCTGAAGGGGAGTTTTCCCCTGAGCCTACTCATATACTGGACAAGAGAGAGGTGTAGCTTTGGAAGTGCACCGTTGTCTAGTTGAAACTGCAATGGAATCACTTTGAGGCTGATGATGCTACTTGAAAGAATGAAACCACCATGAGAAAGACTTACCCTGCCTTTTTTCATGATGTCATTCCGAGTCCCTAGAACACCAGGGACGGTGTTGTTCTAAGTGGGGAGGGATGTAATATCCCGAATTTTGGACCTAACACTTTTAGGCATGTGCCTATTGATTATGATGATTATCTTGATGTTTTATTTTATATTGGGTCGAAGACCCCACTGCACATGAACATGATAATTTGTTTTATATATTGGGCATAAGCCAATTATTGTTGATATATGTATATGCTTGTTTGTGTTGGGCGTGGACCCTGAAGCACATGATTGATGAGATGTTTTGTGTTGAGTGGGAAGCTTTGGAGAGCTTGAGTGATTGATGATTTGTGTTGAGCAAGGAGCTTTGGATCACTTGAGTGATTAATGATTTGTGTTGAGCGAGAAGATCTAGAAGACATGAAAAGATAATTGGAAGTGTTGGGCATAAGCAGTGGAGCCTTCCATGTTGATGTTGAGCATAAGCTCTAGAGCATCGAATCCTTAGCCATTGTATCCCTAGGTGTATAGTACAAGTACATCCTAGCATTAGTGTTGAGCGAAGAGCTCTGGAATTGCATTGAATTGTAACTCCTTGTTAAAGCGTTGAGTATGGGCTCTGGTGAGTGCTAGGGGTTACTGAAAATAATTTAATAACTTTCGAGTGAAAAAGACTCGTGGAAAAATATTGATATCATCATACTTATTTATAAGTGATTAAATGAAATTTTGAATTTCTGTATTCTCATCAAGTATTGAAGAACTACCATGTTATATGAGGGAAATCCAACATGCAAGGATGTTTAGAGTTGCCTAGCATAGTAGACCTAAACCATCTACCTACTTGACCTTAATGAAGAAGTGTCATTAAGTCTAGGGATCATGGTATATGATTCCCAAAGACAAATGTTAACAAGTGATATATTATTATGTACTTTATACATGGTATGCATAAAGAGTTGAATATAATTATAATATTAATGATGAAAGAGAAAGAAAAGCTCCATCCAATTATTATTTATTATGTAAAGACAATAAATAATCCAAAAACCTAAAAAGTCTAATTAGGAGCTAGTATAAAGTTCCTAAGTTAAAATATTAATAATTACCCAAAGTAATTGAAAATGGTTAAATCAAGAAACCAAGGTTTCTTGATTTAACTGTCCCTTTGACTGAAAAGTCTGTCTATAAAGACTCAAGCCAAGGAAAGGCTTGGGGTTCTAATCTATCATTAGAGGAGTAATTTTCTGCCTATTTTTCTCTCAAGTAATTATTGGAGAACATTTTTCTTGGAAGGAAAAATGAGAACTGATCAAGATATGATATACCAGATAGGAAACCCTACCTTAGGAGCTCTAAGTTACTTGCATTTTGGAGTCTAGCTCGAGGGATCCGGATTTAAACTAGGAACGGTTCTGGGTCATGGTTGGGAGGAACGTGGTAGTTCCCAAGTGATTTGGTCATAAAAATAGAGGCCAGGCTTGTCTTGAATTGTTAATGCTGGTTATTTGAGTGAGCAAGTTCAATCATTAACAGAGCTTCAAGTTACAGGTATGAAGCTCTAGACTGTCTATTCTACTTTCCTAGAATAAATGCTAGCTATCTTAGGTAAATGATTACTTTTCATTTCCTAACCCAAGGTATATGTTTCTCTGTTTAAAGCTGCTAGGGTTTGCATCTTAAAATATTAACCCTAGGCTGTAAGTGATTTCTTATACCATGTTTATCGAGGGTTTAATTATTGGTTTATTTCTGCAAGTTCAATTTATTTACTAATGTTCATCAAGGGTTCTACACCTTAGTTTATTTCCTGTAGTAGTGTTATTGATAAAACTGGGTTATGTACAAACTAGGGTATTTCAGACCTGCTGTTATTGTTCATTTAATCTTTGTATACTCTACTGACACATTACATTTGTCAGTAGAGACATGCTGTATATTTAAATGGATTAATCTTAGAAGTAAGTTGTGAATACATATATGTATAAACTTACAATCTAGATAACCTAAGGTACTATCTACAACGTGACCTACTATGTATATATATAAATATATATAGACATCAAATATAAACAAATCAAAATACTATCCATAATTATTCTCTAATAAACCATTAAAGACATTTCCATGTCTACACATTAATTATCTGCTAACTACTAAATCATTCCATTAAATAACATCATTATAAATAAATGAACAAGAAGTATCGTGACCATTCTTTTGGTCCAATATTCACATCTATGTTCCTATACTAAATCCACAGTCCTATTATTTAAAATAAATAACATTATAATCGCATTCACAAATCATTTAAAGGTCCCATCTAATATCGCCCATAAATAATCACATATAAATTAACTAAGTAAAACAAATTAAAGAACTTTGTAATTTATAAATAGAGGTCGTGGTATCACCCCCCTGTGGGTTCACAAACCCAAGTCGTAGGCCTCTATAAAAAAACCATAACATATATCAATAAATAGTAACAAAAATTACATAACTTTGCAAGTCTTTCCATATAACGAATTAAACACCAGATAAATGCATACACAAGAATATTTTCCATTTTAATAAACCGTATTGAATTCTCCACACAGTCCCAAATAATTACAATGGTGAACAAGAATCAAATCTTGTGGGCATACAAGCCCAACCCTCGTCTAATTAAAAATACAACTCATTACACCCACCACGAACATGATTCAAACCCTGTGTATATTGTTTACCAAGGCCATGCTATACATACAACGTATGCGGGTTATACATTAATAACGTAACAATAACATTAATAAACACACAAATATGCTACAGCTAAGTGTGAGGCTTACGCTTCTATCCCTATGCTGTAGGCACGGCCTCAACCCAACGCTGTCAAATAATTACAGTCAAGATATAATTAAATCATTTATACACATTAAGCACATTACCCATTGCCAATTTATAAACGCAACATATATTTACATAGTAATGCCATTATCAAAGTCAAGCCACAAGGCATAAGTATTAAAAGTAACATGTAAACCATAGGCTTAAAGCCTTCATACAATATGTCTTCCCTAAGCTTAATGCTTAGTAAACATGGCATATGAAATATGCCATGTTAATAGTTAACCCTTATAAAAATCAAAGGTCTGGTTTTCAAGCCAAGTTATAACCTGCAAGTAGAAAACATAGATTATGTTAATATTTTTAAATAAATAAACATAGAACCTAAATAAACTAAGATATAAAAGATGAAACATAAACCCTAGTGAAGTGTAAGTAGTAGATAGGAAATTTAGGTGTGATAGTTAAATTGATGAAAATAATATTTACCTTGTATAAATTTGAATCGGTAAGGAATCATAGCAACAAGCAGTAGGTCTTTTAGGATCAAGATGTTTCATTGCTCTTTAAATAAGTCTCCGTTGCAAAGTATGATCTGCCTATAAAATAAAATAGGGGCCTTAGTTCGAAGAACTAAGTAATCCTGCAAACAAGTAAACACCTTTACCTCTCAGACCGTCATGGGAGAACGAGTCCCGCCACTCCGCCCACTTTGTTTCCACAAACAAAGTTAAGTTAGAACTTTATAAATAACGAGTAAGACTATGCAGAAATGACAAGAAATATAATCAAGTAATGATACACATGTGACAAATGTATAATCATAAGAATTAAGCAGTAAACAGCAGTACGGCATCGTAAGTAAAATGCATTAATAATGAGTGAAAGTAAAATGACAGAACGTAAGAACAGCTTACAAGTAAACAGTGGTACATGTAGTGTACGATATATTTCCACAAGTCAATAATGTTCCGTCTAGGTAGTTTTTACTAGCCTAATATTTTTCTTTTTCGATTTTTAAGGACATTACAAACCTCTAAATAGAAAAAATGGTTCTAGAGAATTATAATTTTTTTTATTTAAGTTTAAAATTACATGATGTTAGAAACGATGGTCTTCATAGTATACCATTGTAACAAAAATGTCAAAATAAACCCGAGACACAATTAATGGTACCTATTTCTTTCATCGAATTATAATTGCAATCATTTCAAACCCATACATAATATAATAAAAATATTTAATATTCTTTTAACACTTAAAAACAAAAAGTAATCATTTTTGATTGAAAAATATAATTAAAATAAGAAAAAAACTTTAAAAAATTGAAAAAAAAATAACGAATAACAATTTTTAAAATGAAAAACCAAAAACTAAAATAAAATAACCCATTAATATATATATATTTATATATTAGAAATATAAAATAAAACTATTTGTAAAATAAATATTTTTTTATTAAAAAGAAGAAAACAAAAATATATATTAACAAGTCTATTAATAAAATACAACCGAAAGTTATAATGTTTTAAAATAAAACCTCAAAGAGTTTGATAAAGTATAAAGAAAAAGTTTTCTAAAAAAAATTAAAACATTAATACAATAAAACGTTGAAAGGTTACGGCGAACATTAATACTTTGGAGTGGCGTCACTCTAAAGTGGTGAACAAGAGATGGAGGCGGAGGCTCGATGCCCTCTTCCCCTAATACATATTCCCCACCCTTAACACATTATAAACACACATTTTTAATGCTTTTTCATTTTTTCGTTTTATTTTTTTAATATATTTTTTTAAACCTTTTTATTTTTGTTTTCATAATTTTTTAATGTTTTATATATATTTGTTTTATTTTTAATTTTTAATGTTTTTTTCCAAATATAGATTTTTAATCAAAATTAGGTTTTAGTTTTTATATTTATAATGATTTAAAAAGAATTAAATGATTATTTTAGATCATGAATTGTTTTAAAATGCTTGTAATTGTAACTCGATGTAGGGAAAGGTGCTATTGGAGCACATATTTTTTATTTCTGGAGTTTATTTTTGTATTTTCGTTACAATCATATTGGATGTGAATGTGAAGCACACAATTTCAAACATGGTATAATTTTAACATTGAATAAAATGAAGGAGATTTTAGAGGAATGCTTTTTTTGATTCAATGATTGATTTAGGGTTTTGTTTGCACCAACATTAGCTAGGGTTTCCAAAAAGTTATAATTTTATCTCTGAAAAAAATGTGCTACTTGTAACACCACTTTTCGATATAGAGGGGTTTTTTTGGTGTTTTTGACGCAAAAATATGAGTTGTTATGGTTAGAGTTCTTGTTTTGAGTATATAGTTCTTGTCAAGTTGTATAATATGTTTCTCGAGGATGAAGATTGCACCCAAGATTAAAATTATGCAAAAGAAAATGAGGAATTTGAGTGCAACATTGAAGTTGCTTCGAGGACTCGAAAATAACGAAATGTTGGAATTCCTGTGGTAGGAGCGGAGGAACACGAAAATAAAGTTTTGCAATGCAGGTTGTATAGAAGAGGATAAGTTAAATAAAGTTGAATTTGCAGCAACAAAACTTGAAGATGTAATATATACCTAGCACATATTACAAGTATTTAATAATTAATCAACTATATATTGTAATGTGTATTTATGTAATTCAATATCCTATCTAATATTATTATGTAATTATTAATTATTGCATCCTTTTTACGTGGGGACATGACTTTTCACTTTGTGTATTATATATACACGAGATATCAAATTTAATATGAATTTATAAATAAAAGTATTTATTATTTATATAGAATATATTCTTATTATGTATTCTCAAGTAACCCATTGGGTTCCTTGAAGTTAGTATTAGATCAATTATTGATCCTGGTTTATTTTTCATGTGGAGGTTCATGGCCCAAGTTTCATTTGTTTTTTTTCTCCATGGCTAATACTTTTATCAAGGAAAGAAAAAAGATGATATATATATATATATATATATAACATACACATGGTTTTATCTCCACGCTCAAACTTCCATTCTTACTCATCTCCATACTAGCATCCACTATCCCTTAGGTTCAAAAACCTCAATTTCACCTAATTCTAATAAAACAATATTATAGTATTATTATTATAAATAATTATTGTTACAATATTTAAAACCCTAATTACCCTACTATCTAAAAAAATTTAAATATTACATATAATAATATTATTATAATTAATAATAATTAAATTATTTTAATATTTTAAATTTTTTCCACCAAAATACATAGTAATAATATCATTATTTTTATAATAAGTATTATTATTATTATATGATTATTATCATTATGACTGTTATTTTGAATAGTTAAAATACACTTAACCATTCCCATAATACCTTTCCCTCACAAAATGAAGTCTAATTTTTTTTTTTTGGAGATGTCCATCTTGTGTAGATGAAAATAATGGAAATTGGAGGCCAAAAATACAAATAAACCTTGCCCCAACTACGACAAAGTATTTACACTAATAAAACACAAGGATATTCCACAATTGTAGTAACATATTAATGAATCAAAGAAGTTCTCAGAAATTGAATTTGTAGATAAGGGAAACTCAACAAAAGAACTCAAAACTGAAAATCAAAGTGGCATTACAAAGGAAGTTTTAATAATGAATGAGCATCCAGAAATTAAGTTGAGTCAAAGTGACATTACAAAGGAAGTTTCATTAGTGAATGGACATCCAAAAATCAAGTTGAAGCCACAATTAGGTGACATGTCGACATCATTAGATCTAGTGAAGGTTGAAGTGTCATCTCTCACTACTAATCTAGACTTCTTCACACTATTCAATACACAAATGTCAAACTCCAAGATGTCGACTCAAGTAAATGATGAAAATTATAAACTAGAGCTTTTGAAATATCAACCCATTTATGTATCACATTTTCTCCTTAATAATAGGACACAGTGCACACATACAAGCAATGTTCTCACATATCACAACATTCAAACATCTATACATTTTAAAAGCAACGTCTAAGAATATCGAATAAAGTCTCCTTTCATTAGACATTTCTAGATAGGATTCATTTAGGATGGACTGATCCTTATTCGATGCAACACTATTATTCAAGGATTAAAATGAGATATCGTTTAGTGTTCTCAACATTATTATATAGAGATTCTACAAAGATGGTTTATTTCATGAAGCACTATCTTGCTACCATGCTTTCAGGACTTGAAGCATTTTCAAAGAGGCAAGACTTGTAATATAACTAATGTATATTACTAGTATTTAATAATTAATCAATTATATATTGTAATAAGTATTTATGTAGTTCAATATCCTATATAATATTATCATTTAATTATTAGTTGCACCCTATTTCTTAGGGATATGAGTTATCATTTTGTATATTATGATTACTGACCATTATGATTACTAATACCGATAACCAAATTGTAGACACAAATACGTCCATAGGAATAGGAATACTGACTCATGGTATGATAAGAAAAATGGTCACATGCTTTGGTATGTATTCTACCAAGTAGGTTTCATCGCTAAAACAGTAGTGATACTAAACCTGGTGCATGCAATGGTTCGATCATAGAAATCAAATCTCTAGTGGGACATCACATAAGCACTCTAATCCCATAAATGACTAAAACAATATAAAAAGGTTTTCAAGATCTTAAGGGGAACAAAACTGTTGAATGAAAAAAAAAATGTAAACATATAAGAAAAGTGATGCTGGCTTCACGATATGTTAGAGATGTGGACATGGACAAATATAGACAAGTCAACATGTTTCATTATAGACTTGAGAATAATTTTTCTTTTAAGTAAAGATGCAAAATCACATGGCCAAGGAATGGATCTACCTTCTAGAAAGAATAAACAACGCTGGGAAGAAGAACGAATGGGCATGAATCATTGAGTATGAACTCCAAAGTCAACTCATGGAGGTAAGAATGAATATCCATAATGATTTTTAAATGTATATTTATTTAGTTGGAATATTTACATCCCAATGCAACTAAGAATAAATAACCAAATGCCATTCCTATATCTCTATAAAGGAATCTTAGTGAAATATACTATATAGAGAGGTTGACGAGGATGTCATAAAATGATGAGGATTTTATAAAATGATCTACAAGTACTCGAAGGCAAGCATTGTGATAAAACAAAAATGTTTGAACAAAGAGGAAGGATGTTAATATAAGCCATGGATAATGGTTCAAGATGGCACACTAATCATACAAAAGGGTTTGTGGGTTTCATGAGCATGAGGTAGGTTATAAATGATGTGGAACAACACCATTATTGTAGAGAGGCCTTCATTATAAATATGTACTAAGTTCTTGGATAAGAAGTAAAAATAAGCACCTTGGAAACTACAACAAATATGGACTGGATTACTTCAATAAAGATAGAATAGAAAGGTTGGCCACAAAATATTCTCAACCATATCCAAATTTTACTATCCCCAAATTAGACTTCTATTATCCCAATAATGTACCGTAAAGAAGTATATGAAATGCGATTTTTGGCTAAATAAGGTAACCATACTACAAGAAGATAACCATACTATGAGGAAAGATTATTAAGGGTGTCATATTTAGAAGGATTATAGGGGATGAAACACAATGGAATAGATAAATATGACTATAGATTCCACATGGGGACTTCACATAGTGAACCTGTCACATAGCACGTGCGATCATGGGATATTAAAGAATACCCTTAATTTCCAGAGATATTGACCCAAACTCTTTTTGTTGAAACCCCCTCCCAATACTTAAAACCTCCTCCCCACCCATTTTTATACCTCAATCCTTATAAAACACCCTACCCATCCCGACCTTAAACCCCTCATCCCCCCAATACCTGCAATATATTGGTTCAATTTTTGATAATTTTAAAACCCACAATATGAAAGTTAAAGTGATAGGATATTGGTTAACAATGAAGCAATCGCGAGATTCCATTAGTCAAATTAAGAGATAATCCAACCATAAAAGTGGAAATTATTAAAGACACTTATGAACTTAATATATATAAGTTCCACCATTGGAAGAGCATGACCAATGAAATGAAGGAATAAGCTAATAAGTGGATATGTTGTACTTAAGAAAATGAGTAAACAAAGTATGAATGAAATATCATGAGAAATAAAAATGAACA
This sequence comes from Pseudotsuga menziesii, assembly GCA_001517045.1. Classification (NCBI taxonomy): domain Eukaryota; kingdom Viridiplantae; phylum Streptophyta; class Pinopsida; order Pinales; family Pinaceae; genus Pseudotsuga; species Pseudotsuga menziesii. The sequence goes on from LPNX010453139.1 coordinate 317,445, forward strand.
TAAACTAAGGGGGAAATAACAAGATATGAAAAAATAACATTACTAGCTAAGGATAAGATAGAAAAATTATATACTAATATAAAAAATATAAAGGAAATGACACCTAAAATTGAACCAAAGATAGGGGGTCAAAGAAAGATAGGAAACACTTCTCTAATCAAGAAGGATGCCTGATGAATATATTGGCATTTGACCACATAAATATACTGAATAACCATGATAACAAGTAATATGGAATGGAATGGATAAAACAATAAAGAAAATGCTCAAAATATATGCCTGAAAGAAAGTGAATGAAATTTCAGAGGAACCCCAAAAACTCTGTCATGAGCATGAGATGTAAGAAATATACAAGGAGATCAACATCCTAGGGAAGACCAAGGCCAATTTATCACTATTGAACAAAATAAAGAGTCAATTCTTATATCAATTAGTGAACTAATTGACAAAATCAAGGAAGTGAAGTGATAAAAAAAATGAAACTCAATAGGGGAGTAGAACAGGAAAATAAAGAAGGAAGAGTTTTAATGAAGTCAAAAAAAGTATAGTATAATTATAATGCCCATAAAAACTAGAGATGCAATAAAAAATGAATGAATGCAAGGAAACATATGACTAGGAGCACTATAGACAAGTCAGGGAGAAACAATATTCCAACAACAATAGAAACTGTAAAGAGAACAGAAAAAGAAAGCTCAAAATTATGTATGAATGAGAACACAAGCCATCTCAAAACAATAGACATAGAAGAAGGTAGAAATAAGAATAAATACATTGAGGAACTACTACAACAAAAAGAGGACCATAGACATAGAAGAACTTAGAAAATAAGAATAAATACATTGGGGAACTACTACAACAAAAAGAGAAGGACCATTTTAAAGAGAAGGACCATTTTAGTTTGTCAAAGTTATCGACTCACTTTGATAATTGAAGCTCAATTTGAATTATACTTGGATGAACCATTTTATTTTGTCAACATAGCTGTTGTTTATAAAAATTGTTTTTCCAACTTTTGGATTATAGTTGAAGCCAAATGCTGATCAATCTTGGATTGGATTGAGTTACTAACATGCAATTTCCCTGTTTGCAGATGAATGATACAGCAGAGATGACCAAGCTCGAACAATGCCAGCAAGTGCTCGAGCACGAGTATAGGTAACATATAAGTTAATACCATTCTTCATACTTCATATTCCAGTTATATGCATGTATGGTTTCGTCTAACCTTAGCATTCTAGAATAAGCCATTGTACTGTGTACTAGTTGAGTTCCTTGTTCATTATTCTTTCTTCCAGGCAAATCTGTGGCAAAGACCTTGAGGGTGTTAACCTGAGAGAATTACTAGAGCTTCAAGACGACATAGAGCTTGGACTGAAAAGGGTTCGATCTAGGCAGGTAACGAAATGAAATTGAAAGCCAGATCGTTAAGTTTATATTTTTCAAATTTTCAAAAAGGTTTTCAACTATAATGTTAGGTCTCATCCTTGAATTGCTGGGATTGAATGCAGCGTGAACTACTTAACCAACAAATAGCCGATGTTCAAACAATACTTACTGCTGTACGTGCTCCACTCTTTCTGCAATATGCATTGTATTTAGTATGTACAATTCAATATAATACTTGTGTAGATGTTTTCCATAACTTAATAGCTTGTGGAATTTAGATCTCTGTTCTATACAGAGGGACAAATTTCGAGAGAGCAAAGAACATAATTACAAGTTATTTGAAACTCTGCATAATGGCAAAAGTATTGTAATCCTTAGATAAAACATCTGATGAAAAAGCTCACGCATTGATTGACTGTGGGCAGGGCCTGGAAGTTGTGGAAGTAAACAATAAGCTCAGACAACAGGCAGGCTATGAACCCCAATACTTAAATTTTTTTATGACATCCACAAGTGCTTATGCTGTATTTCTGGACAATATAAGTTTCTTTTTGTTGCAGGTAAAAGCACTGCTTGGACGTGAAGAAACTGCTTCTGCTTCTGAATCAGAGAATCGACTTGAAACAATGGCACAGCGATATTACAGTCATGCTGATTTCTCTGGAGGAAATGACGAGGACGAAGTTGAAAATTGCAATGAGAACTATGATACATCTCTGCATTTGGGGTATAATATGTTCACATCGTAGTGGATTCGTTACATTTGTAACCGTTGAAAACTTTTTGATTTGATTGAATTGTAACCGTTGAAAAACTTTTCTGATTTGTAACCGTTGAAAACAATTTGTTTACTTGTTATTACAGGCCATTTGATCCCAACACGCTGAAAGGCCGCCATTGCCCGTCTTAGTCTTTCGGCACGAAATAGAAGGAGCGGGGGTTTAAATCGTAGCTGGGTAATTAGACTAGAGGCATACGTTTTTGACACAGCATCAGTATTATTTGACAATATAGCGTATATGTTCGTCTATAAACCTAAAATATCGTTATGTTAAGAGTTCTATATTCACGAGTGACACTCTGAGAGAAACAGTCATTTTTTGTAATATACTTATGAATATGAATATGCCTTGTTATTGTTATGTGTATTGAAAATCTATTTATGCATAGATAGGTTTTGGCAAATTTATTACTTTAGAAGGTGATTGTAAAATTTATCATTATAAATTTTTTATATAGAAATATTAATTAATTAATTTCTTAGTTATAATATTTTATTTTGATGATAAGATTCAGAATATTAGTTTTAAGAAGAGTATGTTTATGTTTAAAATATTTGTTAATTGAATTGTTTTCAACTAGAAAGTTCTATTTTAAAAGAAAAAACAATTTGATATACTAATTTAGTGTTTTGGTTAAATTTTAATTTTCAAATTATTATTAATCATATTTATTATTAAATAAATAAATATTATTTTTTTTATTTATAAAATAATTTTTGAATTAAATTTTTTATTATTAACCATATTTACAATCAAATAAAGAAAAAAATAAAAAATAATCCTTGAAACTTAAAAATTAAATAAAAAATTGAAAAAGCAATTATGAAAAAATTAAAATAAGATTAAATTGTAATTTAAAAAAAAATGGCCTAAACATTCAGGTGAATTTTAACCAACAACAAATAGGGATAAAAAAACTCATATATATATATATATATATATATATATATATATAGAACAATTATGATAGCTAATTAAAGTGGTTGAAAGATTTGAAAGCAAAGCGGGCTTTTTTACTCATGGATGATTGAGGAAACTTGGAGGTTGAAGAGCATAGCATTATGGCTAGAGGCGCTACATAATAATATGAGCTTCTTTCATTGTCATAATAACTAACGAAGAGTTATAACTCCATTTTGGGCTTAAAATTTTGAGAAGGTAAGGTGATTTTAAGCCAAAGTAGCCTAAGCTTGGAAGCTCTTAGGTTTTTTAATGGAAATTACCACCAAGATTGTAGTTCTAATCTGGAACAACGAGTCAAAATTCTGAAGCTTTTTCCCATATTTTTTTTAATGAAGAGGAAGGTAGGCACGTGGGAGTTGAAGTTGAGTTGAATGCAGTGAACGATGCATTGATAAATTGTGCAAAGGATAAAAACACCGAGCATGATGGGTGGCCAATAGAGTTCTTTGTCAAATTCTTCGATCTAATGGGAGAGGAGTTGACATTGGTTATAAATGAATCATGCAAATTAGGGAAGATTCCTAAAGAGCTCACTGCCACTTTCTTTGTGCTCATTGCAAATAAAGATAATCCCAAGTCTTTTAATGATTTCAGACCCATCTCCTTATATAATCTCTTATACAAAGTAATCACTAAGATTATTTCGAATCGAATAAGAAAGGTTCTAGGTAGGGATATTTTTGAAGAACATTTCGATTTCCTTCCAAGAAGACAAATGATGGACGTTGTTGGTATTGCACAAGAAGGATTGCATTCGGTCAACCACAAGAATCTTCAAGCTTTTATTATCAAAGTGGATCTTGCTAAGGTGTATGATAGGGTTGATTGGTCTCTTCTAAGACTCATTCTTATTCAAATTGGTCTCCCATAAGAGGTGATGAATTGGATCATGGGTTGTATTTATTTTGCTAGTTTTGTTGTGTTGGTGAATGGTTTGCCTTCATCTTCCTTTAGTAGTTCTAGAGGTTTGAAGAAAGGTTTCCCGTTTCCACCTCTTCTTTTTTTTGCTTATTATTGATGGTCTTAGCAGGTTGATTGATGAAAGAAAGGTGAAAAGGAAATTAAGAGGAATTATGATTGCTTTGTCTCTCTCCCTTTCCCATTTACTTTTTGTGGATGTTGTACTCATTTTTGGGAATGGCTCTAAGGAGGAATGGATGCAGCATAAAGAAACATTTAACATATTTTGTGAGGCATGAGGAATGCTAGTTAATTTTTAGAAATCACATTTAACCTTAAATTGTGATAATGAGGAGATATGCAAACAAATTTCAAAATTTTTCCGAGTGTACAAATCTCATTTAGATGATGGTTTCAAATACCTTTGTTTTCTTCTAAAACCAAAATCTTATAAAGTTGTTGTTGGACCTGGTTAGTTAAAATATTTGAGAAAAGAATAAGATGTTGGTTATTCAAATTTCTTTCTTTGGGAGGGCGAATGGTGTTAGCTAACTTTGTTATTCAAAGAATCCTTGTTTACTGGTTTTCTTTGTTTCTTTTGCTTGCCTCAGTCATTTCTCATTTGAGGAAGAGAATGTTTTTGTTTATGTGGGAGGGAGTTCAAATAAGGTAAAATAACATCTTGTGAACTCGAAAATGTTGGTGATTCCAAAGTCTTATGGAGGGTGGGGTTCGAAAAATTTAAAGTGGTTCAATTGGTCTCTTTGTGCTAAAAGTTCGTGGAGGATATTTTTTTCTAAGGTCTATGGAACAAGGTAATTTTAGTTAAATATATGAGCGCTGCTTCTTCGTCTCAGTGGATTAGGAATATGAGCTTGAATTTCACAAGAGCCTCTTATATTTGGAAAGGATTCTAAAAGATATTTTCACATATAAGAAATTATCTCAGTTGGAAAGTGAGAAGAGGTCTTTAAGAATTTGTGGGAATTAATCCGATTGCCCGAGTTGATGGAGAAGGTCTTAGCAGGTTGATTGATGAAAGAAAGGTGAAAAGGAAATTAAGAGGAATTATGATTGCTTTGTCTCTCTCCCTTTCCCATTTACTTTTTGTGGATGTTGTACTCATTTTTGGGAATGGCTCTAAGGAGGAATGGATGCAGCATAAAGAAACATTTAACATATTTTGTGAGGCATGAGGAATGCTAGTTAATTTTTAGAAATCACATTTAACCTTAAATTGTGATAATGAGGAGATATGCAAACAAATTTCAAATTTTTTTCGAGTGTACAAATCTCATTTAGATGATGGTTTCAAATACCTTTGTTTTCTTCTAAAACCAAAATCTTATAAAGTTGTTGTTGGACCTGGTTAGTTAAAATATTTGAGAAAAGAATAAGATGTTGGTTATTCAAATTTATTTCTTTGGGAGGGCGAATGGTGTTAGCTAACTTTGTTATTCAAAGAATCCTTGTTTACTGGTTTTCTTTGTTTCTTTTGCTTGCCTCAGTCATTTCTCATTTGAGGAAGAGAATGTTTTTGTTTATGTGGGAGGGAGTTCAAATAAGGTAAAATAACATCTTGCGAACTCGAAAATGTTGGTGATTCCAAAGTCTTATGGAGGGTGGGTTCGAAAAATTTAAAGTGGTTCAATTGGTCTCTCTGTGCTAAAAGTTCGTGGAGGATATTTTTTTCTAAGGTCTATGGAACAAGGTAATTTTAGTTAAATATATGAGGGCTGCTTCTTCGTCTCAGTGGATTAGGAATATGAGCTTGAATTTCACAAGAGCCTCTTATATTTGGAAAGGATTCTAAAAGATATTTTCACATATAAGAAATTATCTCAGTTGGAAAGTGAGAAGAGGTCTTTAAGAATTTGTGGGAATTAATCCGATTGCCCGAGTTGATGGAGAAGGTAGGTTATCAATTGCTCGTATCAAGGAAATTCATTGTAGGAATTTATGGGTTTTGTCTGAGATAAAGAATGAAGATCCTTTGTAAGTGGGATAATGGCTTTCAATTTCTCAGTTATGTCTTTGTCCTGATCTTGTTAGTGAATGGGACAACATTGTCTCCTCCCTTTCTAGTGCAGGAATTATTTTGGATTAGAAGTAAGATCTGCTTGTGTGGACTCAAAATAAAAAAGAAAGGCGACGTGTCGGAAAAATGTGCTTATAAGGATTTAGTTAGCTCCAGTAATTTAGACCTTATTAATTGGTGGAATAAGGTTCTATGGAGTAGTTCCTCTCCTTTAAATGTGAAATGATTTGCGTGGTTATCCTTGAAAGATATGATCTTAGTTTGGGAAATTTTGAAGAGATGAGGGGTTTCTAGTCCGAGTATTTGTGTCCTTTGTAGAGTTGATGAAGAGATGATTGCTCATCTCCTACTAAATTGTTCCTTTGTTAGAGTTGTATGGTTGGAGGTATGTTTTCATATGAATCTTTCCTTTTAGTGAACATGAGCCACTTTGGAGGAGTTCCTTAGGGCTTGGTTTAGTCAATTTAGGAATTATAGAGATCTTCCTTTCTTTCATATATGGTAGATTTGGAAATCTAGAAACAAATGCTTATTCAAAGGAGAGTCTCCTTCAGTAAGTTTTATTGCTTCCAGAACTATTGTTGATGTTTCTGAGCGGAACAAAAAAGGTGCTTTAATATCTGTTAGGATAGTATCTAGCCCGTCCTTTCCTACATGAATTATTATTGGTTATTTTGATGGGGCTCAAATGAATGGGTGGTGTGGAGGGGGAATGGTGATGAAGTTGAAAGATTAGCAATTTATTAAGCTCAAAATGGGGATCAGTAAGGGATCAAACACCACTCCTGAACTCATTTCTTTATGGAGATTTCTTTGGTTCGCTAATTTGAGAGGTTTTATGCTTATGGAGGTTTACAGAGATTTGAACATAATAATTGTTTGGGTAAATTAGAAGAATGGCTTGCATCTTTTGAGATTATTTGGATGGATGCAAAGAATTAGGAAGCTAATGGGGAATTTTCATGTGTTATCCTTCAAGCATATTTATAGGGTTTTCAACACGGAGGCTGATGCTTTATCTAAGGAAGCAGTTGTTGATATGACACGAAACATTTTTTTCTTTGAATTTAGGGATGGTAGATTGATTGACGAGGGGTTATACTCCTTTTAAAGTTTTTGTTTTTTTTGGTTTGTAATGGATGTATGTTTTGGTGATCTTTTGAGAGTTGGTAAAAAGTCTTCTGTAGATAGATTGTAGAACATTTGTCCTCTTGTTCCTTGCATGAGAGAGCTGATGGCTGAAAGTTGGTTGTTCCTTTGGGGTGAGAAGTTTACTTGTAAGTAGTTTCTTGAAAAGTTGCTAGCATGGAGAAAGATGTATTGGGAGTTTAGATGTAAAGGTGAAAGAAGGGTGTTATGAGAGTTATTATATAACTTTGATTCCTTTAAAAATAACAAGTTACATACTTTTTTATTAAAAAAAATGGTTTAACACGTTTGAGGTCCTAAATATTAATTTATTAAGAATTTGGTTATTGTTATAAAAAAAATATAATATTATTTATAAAAAATTTAAAATATATAAAAGTAATTTACATCTTGGAAGAATATAAATTAATTTTATTTTTTAAAATCATTTTAAATCATCAAGTATTTTAATCAAACGATATTTTTTTCAATTTCACTTTTTCCCATGTGATTATTATCAATTGGAAAAATTCTAAAAATGCAAAGATGATTGCAAATGTAAAATTGGCATATAATTTAATGCCATTTCAATTATTGTGTAGGCATTGATACTGATGCCATTAAAATCATCAGAATCATCTTTGAGATGACAGGTCAAGAGTCCCGCAAATGTGATATCAAATAATATTTATAATCTATAATATTTATAAAAAAGTTATGGTCGACCGTTTGAATATCCTTAAAATAACGGAAAATCAAAGTCATAGTGGAAGCTAGCATCTTCAAATGAGTTTAGGAACAATTCTCTCTAATGGTATGGATAGTTTGTTTTGTACGATGTATATTGATGAGAGTTATTTTTGGAAGCCATTGGAGGTAGTTTTGTTGTCAGTGGTATGTAGAATGAATGGGATTTTTTTTATGAACTATCTGTAGTTCATTTTGAAACTCATGATAAACTATTTATAGTTCACTAGTATGTAGAATGAAGGGATTTGATGATGAACTATATATAGTTCACTGGTATGTAGAATGAAGGGATTTAATGATGTAAAAGTACTTGCCCTCTTTGATTCCATTGAATATTGAGAAGCAATTTTTTTGTGTGAAACAAAACATCTCCAAGTGAAACTTTAGGAAATTAGTGTACATGTCTCTCTGGTCATTCACAAAGTGTTCATATTAGGATACTTCATTGTCCTTATCTTGAAAGATCGAAGAAGATTTACAAATAAAATATAGTCATAAGCACACTTCACGATAGAGTAGTCGACCTATTGAAGATTAAAGAGATCAAAGAGCCACATTCGTCTTGTGCACATTCGTCTGCATAATAATTTCAAGGCTGATCGGTTGGAAAATCAAGCCACATCATTGGAAAGGGGCATTTGTTTTAAAAATGGGATCCAAGTTAAACGTCTATGGCCAAGGTTTATTTACAGATCAAGTGAATAAAGTGAATAAATTATGCATGCGAGCCATTTGGTGCAGGTTTAATGCCTCAAGTAAGAGGCCTTACTTTCATTCGATTAAACATGAGAGAACACTCTTGAGGTCTGTCTTGCTTGTTTTTCTCTGAGCCAAAGTTTCGTTATGTGATACTTCTTTTGGTTTTCCTACTACTTATAGGATTTCTTAGGGAGGTGATTTCTTGTCTACATGTAAAGGGAATTTTCATCTACTTTCTCCTTGGTGGATATGGTCTCGTATGCGGGGAGGCACCCTTCTTTCCCTCTCCTGTCTGTAGTTTGTATTAGATCATGGTGGGGCCGAAGGGTTGGGATATGTGTTTTGCAAGGTGTTTCCAGGAGGGTTGAAGTCATGGCTTGGAGCATCTTCTATTGCAAAGATGGACTAGAATTCAGGTATGGGAAAGGGTAATAGTGATATGCTAGAGGTAAATAATTTGATGAGGTGTTTGCATTTACAAATGGATGACACTGTTTTTTCAATTGAATAGGTTTCATTTCATGTTTGAATCTCAATGTTCACTTTGATGATTTAGAAGCTCAAATGAATGTGCATGGAGCTCATCTTGACCGTTTGACTATCACCTTTGAAGCTCACTAGGAATTGTTGGATGGAGGCAAGCTGAGGAACACGCCATTAGTTGGTTCAAGGGCCTTGGATGACTATTCATTGCAATAGCTTTCTTTGGTTGTGGTGATAATTTCTATCTTTGACGGGCATGAATATTATGACAAGGATTTCCATGAATTCCATATGGGTCTTAGTCTCTCTTATGATTGTTCATTTTTCATTTTCCTATTGGGTTAGTTTTCCAAAGATATAGTTTTAAGTATTATGTAGTACGCCTTGAAGATGTTTATTTATGGATAGAACTTCTTTAGCTACTAACGATTCAGTGGATATTATGAGCGAACACTCTCGAGGTCTGTCTTGCTTGTTTTTCTTAGAGCAAAAGTTTGGTTATGTGATACTTCTTTTGGTTTTCCTACTACTCATAGGATTTCTTGGGGAGGTGATTTCTTTTCTACATGTAAAGGGAATTTTCATCTACTTTCTCCTAGGTGGATAGGGTCTCGTAGGTGGGAAGGCACCCTTCTCTCCCTCTCCTCTTTGCAGTTTGTATTGGATCATGGTGGGGTCGAAGGTTTGGGATATGTGTTTTGCAAGGTGTTTCTAGGAGGGTTGAAGTCATGGCTTGGAGCATCTCACATCGCAAAGATGGACCAAAATTCGGGTATGGGCAAGGGTAATAGTGATATGCTAGAGCTAAATAATTTGATGAGGTGTTTGTATTCACAAATGGATGACATTGTTCTTTCAATTGAATAGGTTTCATTTTATGTTTGAATCTCAATGTTCATTTTGATGATTTAGAAGCTCAAATGAATGTGCATGGAGTTTATCTTGATCATTTGACTGTTTGACTATCACCTCTGAAGTTCACTAGGAATTGTTGGATGGAGGTGAGTGAGGAACAAGACATTATTTGGCTCAAGGGCCTTGGATGACTATTCATTGCAACAACTTGCTTTGGTTGTGGTGGAAATTTCTAGCTTTGAGGGGCATGAAGAAGAAGGAAAGGATTTCCATGAATTCCATAGGGTGTAGGTCTTGGTTTTGATTAACCCTTTTTCATTTTCCTATTGGGTTAGTTTTCCAAAGATATAGTTTTAAGTATTATGTAGTACACCTTGAAGATGTTTTATTTATGGATAAAACTTCTTTACCTCCTTGTTTTGGTGGATATTGGGAAATTGTGTACTTTGATGTAGTATGTAATGTTTTAGATATCCTTTACAACATTTTAATAAAAATCTATACATTTTAGTGTAAAAAACAATCTAGAAATGAAATAATACTTGAAAAGATAGAAATAGGTTGTATATTATAGGAAAAGGAGCATAAAGTGGAATATAAGTGTTTTCATGTCTATGTGGACTTAGTCATAAAATTAAGAGAATTACGATTTAAGTATAACATAATATTTTTAAGATTAAGAGAATTAAAATATAGATAACATATAATTGGTGTTGTAATACACTAAATAATTGTAATTTATTATTACTTGGAATATTTATTAATGAATGCAAATGGATTATTATTATTATTGAATAATTAAAAGACTGAAAGGATAGAGAACTGAAGTAGTTGTTAAAACTATTGTTGTTGACCCATAAGGGGAAATGACAAATGGTGAAAGCTATTGATTGAGAATTCAAGTGATGTAGGAGGAATCTTCCCCAAAATCAGGTCAAGACTCCTTGTTGAGTGCTAAAGAGTAGGAGGCTCATATAAGACCAAGTCCTAGGAAAAATACTATAAAATAGTATCTCCATCAAGCAAGCAGGAAGCTGGCGATGGATGGGGAATTGATCTGTTGATGCAAAGAGATATTGCATTGATTAGGTTTTTTTCCTTGTGGTTCAACAAACATGCTCGGGGTTTCTGAATCAAGTAAGACCTCGCTGCTCTAGGAGTTGGTTGGGAGGAACGATAACTTCAGTTATGTTTTCCCGAGAGTGGTGTTAGGTTCCCTACTAAATTTATTAACTGCTTAGTACTAATAATTATAGTGTGAGTGTAGATTTAAATTTTAAATGTGTTTTGAACTGAATTGATACTATGTGTCTAATCCTAATCTCTTTATGATTTTAGTATAAGGTGTTATTTTATAGGATGTAGAGAAATCATAAATCCCTTCAATATTTGTAAATGCATTTTAAATTTAGAATTATACTATGCATCTATTCCTAATCTTTTTATGTCTTTTCAATAATATATTCATAGTAAAAAATGTTCTAGCTGTTTAAATTAATTATGTATAGAATGTAGAAGAATCACATACTTATCTATATTCTAAGTACATCTAGATAACCTACTCTTGTTTATAAATTTAGATATATATTATCAAATTTAATAAACAGATCTAAGTAATTGTAAAACCAAAAAATTCTTCTAGGAGCCAAAGGCTTCTACATAGAGTCTATCTCTATAAAAGTCATTTCATAAATATTATACTTGTATATTTTAGTAAATCTAATCTTTGTTTAGGTATTCACACCCAGTTTAGGGAATATCTAGACATGTTAATAAATAAAAGAATTGAATGAAAAGATAGCAGACAATTAAGCAAAGTATTCATAGATACACATGTTAAAGCTGAAAGGATTCATTTTTAAATCTTAATTAATGAATGAAATTCTTATCTATGCAACCAGAGAGGAACTTACCTCATTATGTTGTCCTGAGGGACAAGGGTAGACTTCTCCTAGATTCCCTTATTTCTCCTCTGCGTGCACAATAACATAAGACTATATGTTAAAACTCTGTAACTACTATTAAACCTTTAAAATTTGATTTTACAGAATGTTAATGGATTAATTTCCTTCCTTACCGGGTTAAAACTCGATAGGATGCAAAGCCTCTACTAAAATTCAAAGAAGGCGACTGGCTTCCCTTCATAACCTCAAGTCAAACCAAGAAGGTCGAGGCTGTAGTGGAAACCACATTTCCATTAATCATACTGATAAAAACCTTCAGCAAACTCACGTACATACCAGAAGAAAAACCTTCATCAACAGATTGTGAAAAGAAAAGGGTGAGACTGGTGTAGTGCAACCATGGAGCGGTTGAGTTCTTTCATAAGAGAATAAAAAAAATAAAATTGAATATAGTATAAACCCTCATGACAACATAAATATCATTAAAACCCTACAAGAACCCTTTCTTCTAGATCTTGACAAGTGGAGGGTTGAGATCCGACTACGAACACAATGCATGTGATAAACCCATGCCATTGATTCCACCTAGCTGCATTGTCAATTCACACCCAGGGACAAGGATTTTAAAACTTTATTACAAGCCTTTAAAAATGTCTTCGCTTGCATCCACTTATTCCTCCCTCCATCATTTATACATATACATTGTGAACCATATGTTAAACTATCACTCGTTGATATGTAAATCCCACGGGATAAGGCCATCAAAGACCATAGTCTATGGATTAAGTCCTTACAAAGGTTTTCATCATAACACTTAATCAAACCATTAATTAAAATGCAACCACATTTTCTAAAGAGTACCCTTATGAGGGGTGGGTTTAACCCAATGGTAAAATAATAAGGGTAGCTAGGACTACGCCTTAGGTCCTAAAAAACTAAACATTAATAATAAAATTAAGGACTAAAAAAACCACCTTGGCGAGGTGGCGACCCAGTCATCACTGCTTTGAGTCAACACCAACGGAAGAAAGAACCTGTTATTTAGAACGTTAAACAAAGTGAGTTAAACTTACATACATGTGAATAAAATTATGTAACGATGGATATAAAGGTGTTGCAACCAATAGTTACATGTTACGACCAAAGGATCCATGTGGTGACATGATGGAAATAAGAAATGATAAAACAATTTTATTTATTTATGTATTTATGGGTTTGTCACAGAATGGTATGAGAGAATGGTTACAATACTTGGCCTAAATGAGCCCATCACTCAAACTGATAAAAAATGAAAAATTACTTTATTTGTTATGGTTTGACTCTCTTGTGAACAAGAAGAGAAGAATAACCTTTTTTCTCCAGGAATCATGGTAGATGTGGGAATGTTTGTGAATCACATCCTAAGAATCCAATAAACAATGAATAAGGTAACATAAGAGATGGTGAAATATGGGCAAATCTAAATAAAAGTAGGAACGATAACCCTTATGAACTACAACATACAGTAAAATAACTAAGGGAAGAACTAAAATGAGCTATAGAAGATAACAAACATATCTTGAAAGCACATGAAGAGTTAAATAACATTCTGTTATCTAAACTGCACAGTAATAAAAAAGAGAAAAATAAAGAACCCAAACTTAACATGCCAAGAACTACACCTTACAAATGTAAGGTAAGAAAACTGGAATTTTCTAAACATGAGATTGAATCTTCAAGCAGAGAATCAACTAAACATAATATTGAAAAACATAAATATTCTAGTGAAAGTAGTGATAGTAAGCAAAAGAAAAAGAAAAACAAACTGTATGAAGAAATTTCTGGTGAATTGAAGAAGATCAAACCACTTATACTATGAAATGAGAACTCGACACAGTTCTCATTTTCCTCTCTCCTAATTTTAGTAGCTATTATTACCTTCGTTTCAAAAAGGCTTGATACCAGTATCACACATTATCATTTTGAGGCATTTTTTTGGGCATTTGAATAATCTTTGTCATAAAATATTTTTAATTTCTATTTTCATGTGTTTTTTTAGAAAGTTAACTAAATATCATACATTTAGAAGCAATTTATAATGAAAAACATATACATTTTGCAATTTTTTATTTAAAATAAGACATTTTTATGGAAAAAACAAGACATTTTTATTGACAAAATTGTAAATTTTTTGAGAAAATAAATACATTTAAATCCATATTTAACGGATTTTTATAGATTTTTTATAAAAATGATACCATTTTATATTATTTTCCAAAAGTGACCATTCACATAAATTCAAGAAAAGCTATACCATATATATGTAAATAACATATTAAAAGCATTATATATAGAAATTTTATTTCTAAAATAAAGTTTGAAAGTAAAAACATTACCAATATATCTTAGAAATTTTTTGTCAAAGTTAACATTTTCTTCAAGACATGAAACTAACCAACACTATCATGCAGGCCAAAATCTTCATCAAAATTGGAATTTTTTGAGCTTGGATTTCTTCATGGACATCAATGTCCTCTTCCATTAGGTCTTCTATGTCTTGAGAATGCCCAAAGTTCTCCTCTACAAACATCCCTCCTAATAGAGGTTGAAGCTCTTTTAACAGCTTCAACACAAGCGTTTTATTAAGATTGAAAAAAATTACATTAAAAAAATTGCATCGATATTACATTAAATTGAATTGGTCAATCTAAATGAATGTAATTAACCAATTCAACTTATTCAATGCATTTATTCAACTTTTTTCATGATCTATATTCATGTCGAATTATTTTTATCCAATGAAGACAAATGACCTATTCAACTTATTCAATGTGTTTATTTTTGTTAATAGACATCATGGATTATTGCTAATGATGCCATGTTCATTATTGTCACAAAATATAGTAAATAGAGCAAATCCATGGTTTTTATTACAATTGCATTTATTCAACTTATTTCATAATTTCTATTCATGTCGAATTATATTTACCCAATGAATGCAAATAGCCAATTCAACTTATTCAATGTGTTTATTTTTGTGAATAGACATAATGGCTTCTTACCAACAATGCCATGTTCATTATTTTCACAAAATATTGTAAATAGAGCAAAGACATGGTTTTTATTACAATTGCATATTTTAAATTTTGTTTTTATGTTCTTTCCCATGATGCCATGTTCATTATTGTCACAAAATATAGTAAATAGAGAAAAGCCATGGTTTTTATTACAATTGCATATTTTAAATTTTGTTTTTATGTTTTTGTGGTTGAGAAAATGTAAATTAGAAAGTATAATTATTACAATTTTTGCTCTTATATATGAAATTTTTTATTATTTAATTGTAATGAAGATTTAATTAAAAAAAACAAACAAGAGTCGTTTACAAAATAAATATTGATATAGATAGTTGACATAGCAGGGCCATTGTTGCTCAATGGCAAGAACTATAACAATATATACTGATTATTGTTACTGAACATAATAATATATACCATGCGGTAATTATTTTGTTAATGAACGTAAACAATATTTTTATTTAGCTAGATCTATGATGGTACATAATTTATCACATCTTATATTTATTTAGTTAGATCTATGATGGTACATAATTTATCACATCTTATATTCCAAGCATGAAAACTAGGATCTTACAAATGATTGTTGATAAATTGTGTACCAACACTATGAAAAACTCATTTTTTTATTCATATTTTTATTTTATTTTTTTCATCTCTTTGGCACTATGAAAAACTCATGATTCTTCCAACTTTTGAATCTTTATTCTTTTTTTTGTAATTTACACTTATGCACTCTACCACTATAAGCAACTCCTCACATTTTTGCTCAATTTTAAAATCTTCTCTACTTGGCTTGTCTTCATGGCTATCATCATCAATCTCTTATACTACTTACTACAACTATTCCACCTCTACGAACTACTATAGATATGTTCCAATGGGGATCTTACCTTAAATTACCCCATATCAATTATGTTTATTGCCTGCCCCGTCCTCTTGCTCTTGCTCTTGCACCATTACTACTATTTGAATGCACACCATTAATGTTTTGTAACTAAGCATCACCTCATTTTCATTTTATTTTATTATAGCAACTCAATTTAATTGATACCCATCTTGATGTTCCTTTGTTGCATATTTACTCTCCTACTTCAACTCTTTTTGTTGCAAACATTGCATATTTTCGCTAGTCCAAATCAATTGCAACAAAGTACATTAAACATTATGGAAATAAACCATTCTCATTTTCATATCTTCCATTATTACATATATGGTAACATAATCGAACTGGAAGGTGGTTTCATAAGGAATATCCAAGTCGAGCCAGGTAATAAAGGGGTTTAAGTTATACTCTATTTTGTTTTTTAACTTTATAGTGTATTTGTATTTTATTGAAATTTTATTTTACTCAATTACCATGTCCACACTTTGGGCCCATAAATTAGGGTCTTTTAAAGGAAGGTGGAGTCCTGTATTGCTAATCCTTCTTCTTACTTCATGAAAAAAGACTTAGATAGCGAAACTCTTGGGGTATTAAGTAATAAAAATGAATACTTGTAATGGCCTATACCTTGTGGAATATAGTGGCAGAACCTAGGGCCATAGTAAATCCCATGACCACATACATCCCATGCTGTATTCGATACGAACCCAATAGATCCGTAAGCTCTCAACTTTGTTATCTCGATGACATCTATACCCACCTAACTGGAATAGGTAATATAAGTGTGTCTTATATTTCCTTCCCTTCATTTGGGGATTTGTTCTATTCATCCTTACTTTAGGTCTCCCCAGAGGTGTGATACGAATAAGAGGTCCCATGCCAACCACCTCATTCCCCTTCAGGTGGGGTCCCGGAGAAGCCAAATGCATCCAATCCCACTAGAGGTTTACTGAGGCTGTTACGAATAACTATTACAGATAGACCATATAATAAATAGCTCCTTATCAAAGGAAAGGAGATATTGGCATAAGGTTAAGGAATCTCTAACTAAGGAGTGGACCTGCCAATAAAAATCTTAACGTTGGGTTTTGCATTCCTGATCAGGAGGAGAATTGGGTCTCGCTAGCACCAAATCTTAAGTCAAAGTGAGTTGAGAAAAGGGTTTTGCATTCCTGATCAGGAGGAGAATTGGGTCTCGCTGGCACCAAATATTAAGTCAAAGTGAGTTGAGAAAGATAACACCCTAAAGGATAACCTATAGCCATTTAATACTAATGTTACTCAACTGATGGTCCTCTCGGAATTGCGAGCTTCATGGACTTCTTACAGTATTTGCATACTATCCATGCCATAGCCAAGCTGTCACGCCAGGAATGAGTACACGTGCTAACCAAAGACTGAAGATCGGGAGCTACCTTCACTGTTCGATGAGCCATGGCTTACATCGAGTCACCTTTTGGTTTAGTTGGTGTAGGCCTTTAAAATAATCAGACTTTGGCTCATCTTGTTATCTGACATGGTCCTGAAGCACTGTGTTTTCTTAATTCACTTGAATGTAGATCCATTATAGTATGGGCCTTCCTCACTTTTTGTGATTCGCGTTATACCTTTTACTTAGAATTGAGGGATGTAATTAGTTATGATTATACCTGTGACTCTTAATAGAAGAAAGTATTTATACCTGTTACAATGACTATGGACACCGAGGACTGTAAGAAACATGAGAGCTGGGTGTGAAAGAGTTGTTTACTATAAGGCGCATGAAAATGTCTTGTAGCTGGCAAATCAGAGGGATGTAACTCAACTTATAAAATATCGCTCTAATATAGATTGGACCGAAGCGAGGAAGAGGGAGGAGGGAGCGGAGCTCTACTCCCTTGGTCACCAAAGAGCCGCCCAGTATGGGGTGGCTCTTTGGTGACCAAGGGAGCGGAGCTCCACTCCCTCCTCCCTTCCCCGCTTCGAGTATGCAACCCAAGCCAATGAACTAAGTCGAGTAGTTGTAGCTCGGCCCGTGATCCCAACCAATAATCCCAATGAGTTATCCTAGGTTACATTCTAAGGATTAACCTGCTCGTTCGCGATACCTACCAAAAGAAAGAGGAGGGCACTCTACAGTTAAATGGAATATCCCACTTGGTTCATTGGCATGGATTGCATACTCGAAGTGGTTCATTGGCTTGGATTGCGTACTCGAAGCGGGGAAGGGAAGAGGGAGCTCTCCCTTAGTTGCCAAAGAGCCTCCCCATACTGGTGGCACAAATTGCATACTCAAAGTGGGGAAGGGAAGAGGGAGCGGAGCTCCTCCCCCTTGGCCTCCAAAGAGCCGCCCCATATTGGCGCCATGATTTTTAGAATCGCGCTGCCAGTATGGGGCAGCTCTTTAGCGGCCAAGGGGGCGGAGCTTCGCTCCCTCTTCCCTTCCCTGCTTCGAGTATGCAATCCAAGCTAATGAACCACTTTGAGTATGCAATCCAAGCCAATGAACCAAGTCGAGTAGTTGTATCCTGGGTCCATGATCCCAACTGATAATCCCAACCGGTAATCCTAGGTTACATTCTAAGGATTAACCTGCTCGTTCGCTATACTTACCTAAAGAAAGAGGAGGGCACTCTACAGTTGAATGGAATATCCCACCAGGTTACAGTATATCACCTACAACATTCAAATTGAATGCATATATACATCCTTGCGCTCCACAAGTGAAAAAATGGTAATCTGCTTCCACTAGTCTAACTGGTATTTTCGATGACAACGCTGTAATGTGCATAAAGAGAGACATGGAAAATTATCAACCAAGTCAGAGTCCTTGGTATATTAAATACATTGGCAAAAAATTATGGCGATCCATGCTGCAACAAGTCGGTCTCCAGCTTAGAGTACATATGTCAGTGGCCTGTTCCCTGCATATTGCATATAACGTCCAAATTTTGTACCTTTTAGTTTTTAGAAACTGAGGTAATTCCAAATGGATCTTGCTACCAAATCGCATCCCCTAGTGGTGTTGTCGAAGTCCCAATGCAGTTATTTGGACACTGATTTCCAATCGTGCCAGGTTCTTTCGAGGATACGTGATTCAATAATTTGAACAGGACGACTCTATCAACTATATATGACACACTCCAAATGGACATTTTATGGCCTTTACATGAGTAGCATTCATTAGTACCATTACATCTTGGTTCATATTTACTCATAGAAGAGTGGCAACTTATCATCAAGATTACTAACTGCTGAACCTAGAATATGTGATGAGGGGCGATCTTCTTCTTTCATAAATCCATAAATCAGGAAATCATTAAAACCTGGTGACATCATATTATCTCATTACCAGGCATGCATTACTGAATTATGAATATAAATCACAGACTGAAATCATATTTATGATTCCATTTTACATTTTACGTCCATTTTTTTTACCTTTTAGTTTCCAGAAACTGATATATCTGAATATATATGATTACATTTTACAGTTTATAAGATGGATTATTCCATCAATCATTTCCACAAAAAGCTTGAATTGTTATATTAATTAAAACGCTTGAATTTTTATATTAAATACAAATAACCATAATATGTTGATGAGGGTTTATATTTTACATTTCCAAAAATGAGGAGGAAGTGTACATCGAGTCCAAATGTTTTGGCTTTTAAATTTTGGAAAATTAGGTATTTTAATATCTATGATTACATTTTACATTTTAGAATATTGAACAAAAATGAGGAGGAAGTATACATTGAGTAGATTTAGTTGTAACGTCCAAATTTATTACCATGTAGTTTTCAAAAAAGAAGGTATCTAAATATTTACTATTACATTTTACATTTTAGAATATGGATTATCCAATAATCATTTCGACAAAAAGTTTGAATTTTTATATTAATTAAAATCTTTTAATTTTATTATTAATTACAAATAACCACATTATGTTGATCAATGTTTATATTTTACATTTTCAAAAATGAAGAAGAAGTATACATTTAGTAGATTTACATTTAACATTTAGAGGATGGATTCCATCAATCATTTGCACAAAGCTTACTTTGATTTTTTATATTAATTACAAACAACCATATTTTGTTGATCACAGTTTATATTTTACATTTCCAGGAGCAAGTATACATTTACTAGATTTAGTTTTGTGATAGGTATGGTTAAAAATTGAAGTTTAACCATGCTAATTTTATCACTAAAGAAATAAAGAAAAGAGTTTGATAGAGCCAAGTAAGGGACTATTGTGGGAAACAACATTTAGCATATAATAAAAAATAATCCATATTTGTTAAAATGAATCTACCAAGATATTCCAGATATGTTGCCAACTTTTAAAAAAAATCACATAAGATAATGTTTTTTTATTATGAGATCGATTTGATAGTAAATCTTATATGGTTAAATTTTGATTTTGATTTTGTTAATGTATTTTATATAATTATTTATTTACATTGGAAAGATCGTGACTATATATATAATCAAATAATGGATTTTATGTTTTATAAATATTGGAGGAGTGCATTTTTATAAGGATGTATATAGTTTATATATATTTGTTGGGACAATGCACTTATATAAAATAATGGATTGTACAATATCCTAGCCTTGGATATATATATATATATATATATATATATATATATATATAAAGGTTGAAGAGTAAGGGAATTCATTATATCTTTGTAGGAGGGAATAGCATATATTGGTCCAAAGTCAAGGGAAGCAAGTAACGTTTTCTCTTAGGTTATGATTATTGTTAGTATATTAGGTCACATAATGAATTGAATAACCATGCATTTATATAATGAATAGAGTATCTTAAAAAAATTGTCTTTATTTATATGAATATGATGTCACTAAATAATGGATTAATATAACAAGGTATTGCAATTTGTATAATGAGTGGATTCATGACAATACATTATGTCATTACATTGTGATATTACATTACATCTTGACATTACATTGTGTCATTTTTTTTAATATAATGTTGTTGGTGGATTTATGGGGTTAGGGGCGGTGTTTTAAATTTTGTAAATGTAGTGTTGTTGGGGGGTTTAAGAGGTTAGGGGCAGAGGGGTGTTTAATTTTTTTTTTAATGTAATGTAATGGGGGGTGAGGGGGTTAGGGGTTTATTTATTTTTCTTCTTATTGTTATATCTAGTCGATTATGTGCAAAAAATATAGATTCTGATGGGGTGTCATAATCTGTGGATGAGTTTGAATAATTTCACATGAAACATTTTAGATGCTTTTAATTAGTATGATGTTCGCAATTGAAACTCTAAAGGAGTTTTTGATCATTTATATGAATAATTTGTTCTTGTAGGGTCTAATATATGATTTCATTATGAATTGCAGCATAATTTGTTTGATTTTCAATGGTTAGACTCCTGAAATTATTTATGAAATATTTTTTTTGTTTAATATGTAAGTTTTAAAAAACAATGTAATTTATCTCTTGAAGAAAAAACTATTTTCTCAATTTAGGGGTTGATTTCAAAGTTTTTGTAAACAAAAGTATGGCATGTTTAGGTCATGAGTTTATTTTTTACCCTGAAAAAAAAATGTGTATACTGGTATCAACATTTTTCTATTTGGGGGTGTTTTTGGTGGTTTTTATGCAAAAATCATCGTTTTTATGGCTAGAGTTCTTGTTCTTAGTATAAAGTTCTTGTTTCATAGTATAATCAAAATTCTGCTATGATCAGAATAAGAAAAAAGAGGAAAAATACCTAACTAGAAAAATAAAAGACATGACAAGTTTGAAGAGAAAAATAAAAGTACAAAGTTTTATAAGAATACTAGGAATAACTATCGAGGATTGTTATAATTGGATTTTCCACACTTGGTAGATCATGTTTTTATGTCCTTCCCTATCCCTATGCAGACTCTTTGGACCCCCTTTTCTCAGTATTACTTTGATGCTGCAGACAATCCCTTTAAAAATTCATATTTATGGTTATATGCGGGTTGCGAGTGTACTACCTAGGTGTACACGCAAATTTCTCCACTATGACCCACATACATCAGGAATTTTTTTTCAAAAATAAATATTTGGAGTTTTTCCCTCATCAAGTAATGAATAACTTGACTCTTGGCCTTCCATATGGTTGGAAATGCTCTGAATCGACCCTTCACTTCTCATTGGGGAGATTTATATTGAGATACTTGGAAGCATTGAAGGAGGAGGACTTGTGAGAGAAAATAAATTATACTGGAATTGTGCCCCATTCTTGCATATTTTAGACTATATCCTTTTGTCCTTGGAGTAGCCATTGGTGATCTTTCCAAAGATTTCCTTTGTCTTTTGAGATTGCCTTGATACGAAGGATTGAAGTGGTGGAGGCCCAAGTGAAGGAATCGGTTTCTCGACTTTGATGAGGTGGCGACATAGGTTTTCATTTTCATCTATGTTTGCATTTAATAGAAATATCCATTTCTCGTCCATTATATGTGTAACTATGAGTATTTGTATCCATGGATGTAGTTTCTTTGATTATATATTGGATTTGTATATGTTAGATAAGGTTCTAGCACTTAATATCCGTCATGCTTGTGTATTTCGTTGTTGTTGAGAATGGAATGTAGGTACAAGTGTGATTGGAATCTCAACGGGGATCTTCTACGACCCTCTGGAATAATGTATGCTTCTCATCTCTTAATGTTAGACTTGTTTATATCTTTAGCATATTGGAAATGGATTGATTTATGGTGTCAAACTGTCTGTTGTGGCCCACCCCAAGCCATAGGAATTTTTCTTCATAACAGAATTGGTGACTCCACTCGGGACTTTCCTTTATGTTGGGGTTTGGGTTCATAATGTACTTGATTTTCTTTCTGCTTATCTGTGTTTTTTTTTCACGTTTAGGAGAGTGTTATCCCAGTCGCATTCCTTTGAAGTAATCTGAGTATTAGCCTACCTTTTTACCACCTATCTCTTGATATACATGGGTCATAGAGGTAACTATTGTGTATACATGCAGGTTGTAGTACTTACAACCGTGTATACATGTGGGTTTTCAATGAACAATCATGTACATCCATCTTTGTGATTGAGATATTGATTTTGGGGAGATTTTGGGTGGGTTGTGAGTGTTTTTGAGTCTTCTTAGGTTCCTATAGTGATTTTTCACTTCTTTTATGTTGACCAGAGACGTCTTTTACTTTGCTTTTCATTAAAAGTTGTTCTTGTCATTTATCTTGTTTTTGTTTTATTATTAGTGCATTATAATTTTGGTCTCAGTGTCTTTATTGGCTTGTGTATGATACTTTCTATAGGGTGTGGGAGTTTATAGAGTCAGTTTGTTTCATTTTCATATCATTTATGATCAAAATAAAAAAATATTGTTATTTTTGGCATGTTTTGCATTATGCATTTGCATTGAAATGGTACTTGCATTAGGTTTTATTAGATGGAGTAGTGTTCAGTATTTCATATAGGAATGATTGCATCGGCATTTGAAGATGAAATTTGTGCATTCTGTGTAGTGGCATACCCACTTTTTCATATTTAAAGAAAAAATTGCACATGGAATTGGGTTTTAGGTGTGCATATTTAATTCACTGCTGAGTCATAATATCGCTAGTTTGTAATATCCTGAATTTTGACCTAACACTTATGGGCATAATCCCCATTGACTATGATGTTACTTTGATGTTTTATTTTGATATATTAGGTTTAGGACCCCACTGCATATGAACATGATGATTTGTTTGATATATTGGGCGTAAGCTAGTTACATATGTTTTATGTATGATTTTATGTGTTGAGTGTGGATCTTGAAGCACATGATTGATGAGATGTTTTGTGTTGAGAGAGGAGCTCTGGAGCACATGAGTATTTGAATGTTTGGGTTGAGCAAGAAGCTCTGGAGGACATGAGTGTTTATTTTTTGTTGAGCGAGAAGCTCTAGAGCACATGAGTGTTTATGTTGTGTTGAGCAAGGAGCTCTGGAACACATGAATTATGAAAATGTCTTGTTGAGCAGAAAGCTCTGAAGCACATGAAAAGATAATTGGAAGTGTTGGGCTAAGCCCTGAATCATTCTAAGTTGATGTTGAACATAAGATCTGGAACATCGGATCCTTAGCCATTGTATCCCTAGGTGTACCCTACAAGTACATCCTAGCATTAGTGTTGAGTGAGGAGCTTTGGAATTGCACTAAGTTTGTAACTCCCTGTTTTTAGCGTTGAGTATGGGCTTTGATAAGCACTTTGAGTTACTGAAAATAATTAATGATATTGAGTGAAAATGACTCGAGTAAAATATTGATCTCATCTGACTTATTTATAAGTGATTAAATGAAATCTCAAATTTCTGTATCTCATCAAGTACTGAACAAATACCATCTTATACGAGGGAATCCAACATTCAAGGATGTTTAGAGATTCTTAGCCTAGTAGGCCTAACCACCTATCTGACTGCCTTAATGAAGAAAGTGTCATAAGTTAAGGGATTATGTTATATGATACCTAAAGACAAATGTTAACAAA
>LPNX010453139.1:342564-382992 GCA_001517045.1 Pseudotsuga menziesii
TATTTCTCAAAGATAATTAAATAGTATAATACCTACAAAGGTCCAAATAGGAACTAGTTAAAAGTTCCTAAGTTAAATATTAAAAGTGCCTAAATTAAATAAAAGTGTTAAATCAAGAAATCAAATTATTCTTGATTTAATTGTCCCGTTGACTGAAAAGTTGACCTATAAAGACCCAAGCCAAAGAGAGGCTTGGGGATCTCTTCCATCTTTTTGGTGAATCATTATTTTTGCTTGTTTATTCTCGAGAGTTCTTAGGGAACATTTTCCTAAGAGGAAAAAGGAGAACTGATTCAAACCTGATATCCCAGTTAGGGAAGGCATACCTTAGGAGATCTA
Organism: Pseudotsuga menziesii; assembly: GCA_001517045.1. Lineage (NCBI taxonomy): Eukaryota > Viridiplantae > Streptophyta > Pinopsida > Pinales > Pinaceae > Pseudotsuga > Pseudotsuga menziesii. The sequence goes on from LPNX010453139.1 coordinate 342,904, forward strand.
AGCTACTTGCATGTTGGAACCAACTCGGGGGTATCCAGATGAAAACTAGGAACGGTTTTGGGTCATGGTTGGGTGGAACATGGTAGTTCCAAAGTGATTTGGTTATCTATACACAGGTCAGATCTGTCTCAGAATTTGTTAATTCTGGGTAATTAAGTGTGTAGGTTTCCAGCCATTGGAATAACTTCACCATACATGTATGAGGTTCTTGATGTTTTTCCATTCCATTATCTAGTATATTTTCTGTTAGGATATTTAAGAGTTTAGGTTATATTTCTAACCCTATGTCTGCAATTTATTTCTTGTTTAGAATATTTTATGCATTATCTCTAAACATTAGGTTGAAATGTATTTCTATCTAAAGGACATTCAAGGGTTTTGTTTCTTCCAATTTATTTCTGCATTTTATCTCATAGCTTAAACTTGTTTTTTCTAAGACCTAGAAATCTCTCTAAATAGAGTCTATATGTTTATTTTACCTATGGAGTCTACTGGCAGATTTCATATTGCCAGCAAAACTATATTTAGGAGCAAAAAGACTATTTAAGTATAAGCTATAAACATAACTTAATTATAAACTCATTTAATTAAAGTCTTAACCTAAGAAAACAAATCATATCAATTATTTAAATAACATAACCATAATCAAACAGGAAGGAAATACCAAACAGAAAAGCTATTGAGACCTCTAATGCTCTGAAGCTTTATCTCTATTTTAAACATTCTTATAAACACAATATTTCACATCTAATATTTAACCAAGTAAAACAATCAAGCTATCAAGACCATTTCATGGTCTAAGGTTTATACTTTATTTAAACAAGAACAAAAACCATATACTTAATATACCAACTACATCCACGAAAATCAACAGACATCCATCTCTTTCATAATAAAATCAACCCCATCGTTATGCACAATACTCATTAACAACATAGTATAAATAAACAATATATCACAGGATCGATTCATAATAAAATCAAACATAATGCTATGCACACAACTCTTTTAAAATGTAGTATAAATAAACAGAGGTCGCAGGATCAATTCTTGTAGGCGTTAATGCCCAAACAAACCCATAGATCAATAAACATTTACAACCATAGCGACCCAGGATCAAGTCCTGTTGAGTCCTTTCATTTACAAGTCACCCTATTGAATCCTGTAGGGTTCATTTTTATTTCTACCACACGCTGTAGCGTTTTCAACTATTAAAACACGTTATTATAAATACACATTCCGTAAACCAAATTAAACTAATCGCTACACAGGGGTCAAGCCCCAAATAAATTACACACTGTCACTATTTCATGGCCCTTGGCCCTTCATATAAAACAAAAAATTTAAACATTATCATAAACCCTCTATCAACCGTGTCAATGCTATGTGAATTGAGATGATGCCCAGGGAAGGGTTACATCCACATCCACAATTCTTATACATAGAGTATCCATCAACCACGGATCAAAACATAAAAATGATAAGTCATTTAACTAACTCCTAGTCGCAGTTCTATTGGCGGGAACATCGTTGCCATATACGGCAAGGCTCCAAGGCCAAACAAACACCATTAACAAACCCATAAAATAACTTAAATAACAATTGCGAATCACACATTGTTAAACCATTGCCACATAATAAGAATCATACCCACGATTCGACAGTATGCAAATGCTGTAAATAAACAACCAATAAACACACAGAGTATAAATGTTGTATATATCATCCATTTAAACCAAGTAAGAAATTACACAGTCATATAACCCCGGCCTTGCACCATTGCAAGCAATGGTGCTTTCCCTGTAACCCACATAAACACATTTACATTTCGTAGAGCTTGGGAATGTTCACCAAGGCATTAATACTATGCAGGGAATCCTTAAACAAAAACCAATGATACATTAAGTCTCGACCCAAAGGCCAAAATCCCCAACTTACATTAGAGGAAATTTCAACTCAAAATGGGCCTTCTAACACTAATTCAAATTCCATGTCATCATGTGTTAGCCAATGAAATTTATTTAAATTTGAAATATCATATAGGTCTTAAAGAATTTTTTAATATATATTTGGGGATAGGTATCATAAAAAACTACTTTTTTTTTGTTTGTATTTACGACATATCTCCTTGTGTTTTTACTCAAATTTTGATCGGGAGAGCTCCCTGGATGGGAAATGAAATTCTGCATCCAACGAGTACCCACTCGACATAGTTTTGACCGACCGCTCTACCCCAAAAATAAGAAATACCTAAAAAATATCTGATGCTAACACATGTTAATTTACAGACAGACCCTTCTATTTCGCATCCATTAAAACTAGAGCCATATATTCAAACCCACAATGAGATTTAACTCTGTCACAACAACAACGCAAGAGAGGGACAAGTTTTAGACTTATACAGTAGGGATTACCCGAATGGGTATCGCATTGACTTAGGGCAACCCACGACCCATGATTTCTTCATCCCCTGCAACCTGCAACCCAAAACAAAAGCCATGATGATGAGTACGCATTTTAAACCAAAATGAACAGACAAACAATGTTGTTAAGCCAGATAGGGATACGTACCTACCATCCTGAACAAACCTTCAAAGCTTCACACCACCAGACAATGGACAGGCAGAGCTCACGCAACCATGTTGCAAATGACCAAACCAATGCAAGATCCCAAGCCCTAAGCTTGAAGGCCACGCTTTCCAAGGTGCATTTATGTCGCCACCCTGGCCTTGATTAACATATTTCCAAACCCATATCATATAGTACATGCCACCCTTAAGGCCATGTTTAATCAACGTGCCATGCAATATGTGTAACAAATACATAGGGTTTAAGCCATAGTCCATGGCATATGAAATATGCCATGGAAAGGCTATTGTAAAGGTTTTAAAAACCATACACCAAGACTATATTAGAGCATTAACCACGTTATAAAGTGTCAATACCATATAAAATGTGTACCAAGTAAATAATAAGTGCAGCAAAAAATGACAATAGTAACCCGTGCAACATAGGCTAACAAGACATCCATCCTTATGTAAATATCAACCAACAACCATCATAGTAGCCACTAGTATAGGACCGTAAATTTGTCTTCGTACAAGCCAAGTGCTAGTGATGAAACAGGTAGTATGTCTTGTTCAACTCTTATAAGTAGTGTTCTGTCGTCAAGTGCACTTGCACGTGACAAGGAAAGAAATGTACTAGTTCATAAGAACTAAGTAAGCCCTAAAGTGACAAGTAGAAAATAGTTACCTCTCAGGTGTTTACAAGGGAAAACAAGTCCCGCCACTCCACCCCTTTTTCCAATAACAAGATAAGTCAAAATTAGTTATACAATAGTAATCAAACTTTATAACCACTAAGGATTAATTGAAACAACTAACATACATATAAGTGCATAACCATAAAACAAGATAGTAAACAAACATCACGCCAACATAGTATTACATTAATTACCATATCGAGAAATATGAAAGTAGGATGTAAGAACAACTTACGACAATACAACACAATAAACAAAGTATGACACATTCCACATAGTTAGATAATGTCCAGCTCAGGCAGTAAATGACTTTCCTAATATTTTTTTTTTCAAATTTTGGGGACATTACAAGTGGTATCAGAGCCCAATTTCAACACTAAGAGACCAAATGGGCGTACCGGACATTTGTTGCAAGGAAAATAAAGCATGTTTTTAAATTTTGTTAACTAACAGATATTTTTCTTCTTATTAAAAATTTTCAGTTGTAGGATTTTAAAAAGAACAGTGTAGATCATGAACATTGAAGAATATAACAGCTAGCAAGGGAAGTTGAATACCCCCACCCAAGAAGCAGAACTGGTGGTGGAACTAAATTCTGATCTAATGAAAACCATACAAAGTTTCCAAGCAGACTTGCAGATTTTTAGAGATGATAATTTGAATGAAAGAAAGGAACAACAAGCAATTAATGAAGCATTGTTGCGAAACATGATGGGAGGAAGCTCGCAGGGAAAACCCACTCATTCCACAAACAGATTCAATAAATAATTTTACCATAAATGGTCCAGGAACCTGAGAGAAGAAGGAAAAGAAGGAAAAGAAGAGCATACCCCTGAACCTCCAAAGGATATTATCATAGTATTTCTAGTGACGATTCTTCTCTTTCCCCATGCAGAAAGAAATTGAGAAATGATGACAATCTTCAGGGAGAGTTCCAAAAAAAAAAACCCCAACCTATGAAGGGGAGATGAATACAGGGGAAAAGGATGAAGAGTGGATTTTGGGAATGAGAAAATATTTCCAAGTTCATAACTATTCTAGAGAGATGAAAGCTAATATAGCCATCTATAACTTAAATGGAAAAGAAACTAGATGGTGGAGAGACTTGAAGCATACCAAGAAAGATGAGTTATGAGAAATACGGTGGAGTAAGTTTCACAAGATTTTTCAAGAGAAATACATGTCGAAGAGATTCTTTGATGGAAAAGTGAAAGAGTTTCATGAATTACGTATGGGATCTATGACTATGGATGTTTTTATTAATATATTTTTGGATCTGTTGCATTATGTACCCTACATCAAGGATGGAAAAGTAAAAATACAACAGTTTTTAGGATGTATTCCTCCCAACTTTCGGTAGAGGATTGAATTTAACATGCCTAAAACATTTGACACCGCCTTACACAATGCTAGGATTTGCTATGAGCATGGAAAACTGAGGCAAGAGAACCTTAATAGAAGTAGAGATAGGTATAAGACCTTCTATGATAACTGTAAACCAGGATTTAACCCACCACCGTCCAAAAAAAAGAACAACATTTTTCTAGCCAACAAGAACTTCAATAAATCAGGTACACAGCCATATGTACCAGCTCCAAATCCTAACAAGCGAGCAGTAAATGGGGGAGCCAATGTTTCCCCGTTGCAAATTAAATGTTGGAAACGCCAAGGGCCTCATTATTCTCGGGACTGTAATAATAAGACCAATGGGGTCTTGCACAACTTACACGAGGAACCAATGATAGAGGACATAGATGGAACACCGAGGATTTATGCATCCTTGGATGGTCGAGAGATAGACCATCAGGATACCATGGTTGAGATAGAAAGTAAGATCTTAAATACTTCTATTTCAATACTAATTGACCCTAGTGCTTGTTGAAGCTATGTATCGCCTAAAATTGTTGATGTCTGTAAACTAGGAAAAGTTAAACATGAGAAACCTTGGCTGGTGCAATCAGCCATATGTACGAAATAAAAATCTTTGGAAATAGTTAACAATTGTGAGGTAAAATTGAATGGTTTTCCTACTAGAGTAAACCTGAACATCCTTATCGACATGGACTAGTTGGAACAATATCATGTCATGCTCGATTTCTTACAAAAGTCAATCTTGTGTACGGATAGCCAAGGGAATCATGCTTGTAAATATTCAAGGCATACCGAAGAAAGTTTCTGTAAGGCATATATTTTCTTTACAAGCAAAGAAGTGCATTAGGAAAGGCTACAAGCTATTTGTAGTAAAGATCCAAGGCATAGAAGCTGAAAGAGAACAAGAAATAGAGGACTTTCCAGTTCTTGTAGATTTCAAGAATGTATTTCCTGAGGAAATCCTAGGATCACCTTTCAAATGAGACCTAGACATTTCCATAGAACTAACACCAGGATCAGTTTCAGCTTCGAAATCCCCTTACCGCATGAGTGCACTAGAGTTTGTGGAACTAAAACTGCAGTTGCAGGAATTGATAGAGAAAGGATATATCCAACCAAGTGTGTGCCCTTATGGAGCCTCGATACTTTTCATAAATAATAAGGTTGGTACGATGTGGACGTGCATCGATTACCATCATCTTAACAAAATGACTATAAAAAACTGATACCCACTCCCTAAGATCGATGAATTGTTCGATCAAGTAGGAGGAGCCAAGTTATTTTAAAAGATTGATCTGCGATTTGGGTACCATCATGTATGGATTCACGACGAGGATATTCACAAAACTGCCTTTCGTACAAGGCACGATCACTATGAGTTTGTAGTAATTCCATTTGGGTCAACCAATGCACCCGTAAAATTTATGTGTATGATGAACAATATATTCAGTAAATATATGGATAAATTTATGTTGGTCTTTATAGACAATATCCTAGTTTACTCCAAGAGTAAAGAGGAGCACGAGGAACACCTCCACATAGTGCTACAGGTGTTACGGGGACCCCAACTCTATGCCAATTTTAGTAAATGTGATTTTTACAAACCCCAGATATAGTACTTGGGTCACATCATCTCTGAGATAGGGATAGATGTGGACCCAGAAAAGATTAAAGGCATAGAATATTGGCCTACCCCTACTAGTGTCACCGACATTATATCCTTTTTGGGATTACCCAGATATTATTGGAAGTTCATTGAGAACTTCTTGAGAATATCTTATCCCATGACCGCTTTTCAAAATAAGGAAAATAAGTTCTTATAGACAACCAAGTGCGAGGAAAGTTTTGAAAATATTAAGCAGATTTTGACAACCACACCAATACTTTGCTTTGTGGATCCCGATGGGGATTTCGTTGTTTGCACAGATGCAAGCAAGGAATGGCTCGGAGGAGCCCTCTTGCAAAATGATTATGTGATCTATTATGAATTGTGAAAGTTAAAAGAACATGAGCAGAACTACCTTGCACATGATCTTGAGTTAGCAACCATCATCCATGCCTTGAAGATGTGGAGGAAATACCTCATGGGAAGGAAATTCCTTCTGAAGACAGACAATATGATTCTGAAATATTTATTTGAACAACTGAATCTAAATGCTAGGAAATCTAGATGGTTGGCTTTCCTTAGTGAGTACCATTTTGAGCTAAAGCATATAAAGGGAAAAGAGAACAAGATTGTTGATGCTTTGAGCTGACGAAATGATATGATAAATAAGGTGACTTTTAGTCAAACCAATTCTAATTTACACGAGAGGATTATAACGGCCAATAGAGTTTACCCTTTCTATGTAGAAATCCTCAAAAAGGTCTAAGAGGACACGTTGTTTCAACAACAAAAAGAGTACAAGGTCGACAAAATGGGACTTCTTATTAATGTATTAGTAACTTTGGAATGTATTCATCTATATATCTTATGTATTGTACCCCCATGCTTATTTCGGGATGTGTTTGTAATGTATTTGAGTCATGTCATGCCCCGATGTTCCTATCAGGAGGTTCTATAATGTAAACAAGTCATGTCAAGTCATTGTGGGTAACCCTCCTATTGGTCAAGGGTTAAAGTCCCTGCAGTTGTGGGGCCCTAGGGTTATTAGACTATCCTAGAGAAGTTGACCCTAGGCGATTCATTGTAAGCCAGGGCAATAATCCCCACCGTTGTGTTAAGGATAACCCTCCTTGTTGGTCGGAGGAGGCAAAGTCCCCACAAGTTGTGGGGCACTGGGGTTATTAGACACTCCTAGAGATGTTGGCTCTAGTAAGTAATTGTTAAGTGAGGCCTACATGTTGGAGTGGGCTTCAACTGAATGAAATAATATAAATAGAGAGTGAGCCTCTCTATTTATAACAGACACACTCACTCATTGGGGTGCATGAGTGAGAGAGAAGTTGCTGGGACAAGAGAGAGACTACTGCTGTCGAGAGATCATCTTTATGTTTTCGGGTTTTACTTTTGGTGCTGATTCTATCTCTTAGGAATTTGTGGGGTTTTCTCCTTTATGGTTTCCTTGAGGAAAATTGTTTGTCTCCCGTCTCTTGTGTTTTATTGCTGTGCATGTTATTCTCTTAGTTAAAGATCCTAAGATCATAATGCTAGCTTGAATGATAAATATCTAACATGGTATCAGAGCTAACCTGAGAAGAAGAAATTGTGCAGCTGCAGAAGCTAGGGCTTCTTATTTTTTGGGTCTCTCTCCACAATCCATCAGTAAAAGTATGCTAGGCTGACTCTCCATTGAAGGGTGCGTTTTTCTGTCGAAGCAGAATTCGATTCCAAGCATTTCCAGGTGCGAGAAATTAGGGCTTCTTATAGAAGAGGAATTTTTGAGTGAGCCCAGGATAGGATTTATCTCCTCACCAAAATCAAAGTTTAGAGACCTGGGGCAATATTTTTTCATGGGTGAAACTCTAGGAAAGTCAAACCCTAGTTTGACCCCGAGCTGAAAAAACCCTAAAATACTAAAACTGATACGTTTTGGAAGATTCCCTATATCTTGGGTTTGGAGAAGGATCAGGAGCAGAAAATTTCATAGGCCGAAGATAAAATCCTGATTTACACTGTGTCCAAAATTGAACCTCATATTCCCAATATTATGGGAGATATCATCCCTCCAAGTTAGGGTTCCTGCTTCTTCTAGGATTCATCCCTAAATAGGACACCTGGGGAGAATTGATATATCTTGGGCTACAAAGGTCCAATTGAAATTTATGAATATGTTCTAGAAAGAGCATAGACTCTAATTTCTATAGTCTAAGTTTCATACCTAGAAGATGAAACAGTGACACGTGGAAGTCTGTACAAATTTGCTATTCTGAACTGTCATGTAACAGGTCACGTTGGGAAAATGATCATATGTTCCAATTGGTGAAACCAATCCTGAGGAAACATGTGGTGTTGGAATAGGGATATGTGAGGCTACGTCTGTATGAACTATTAGACATAGAAGAGCTGTAATTTTGGAGATATCATAGAAACAGTATTAGGCATTTCCGGAGAAGAAATTGGTAAACTAGGGATTCCTGTTCTGGGAGCTTGCTTCCACTGTTTTCAGAAAAGGAGTACATTGGACATATCAACTTGAATAGATATATATTTATATTCAATTAGATATGAAAGATTCCAAGTTTTCAAAATTAGGTTTTCTCTGACAAACCGTAGATCATCTAGATTCGGAACCAGGACGAACACCTCAAATCGGTAAGATCTAATCTTTTGCGATTTTCATTTGAGGTTCTCATTTCTAAGTGATCTATCACATCAGCTTGATGACAAGCTTGGTGAATTTGAAAAATTCCAATCATGGAAGTATATGATCTCTCTGAAGGAAATGAATTGGACACCTACATAAGTAGAGAGGTTCCAGTTCCAGAGGGAGATGAGGCTAGAAGCCTTACACAAGAAGAACTTGGTCAAGGCCAATAATATCATTGTTGATTCAATTATGGATCACCTTGTACCACAAGTGTTTTCCCTAAAGACACCGAAAGAGATGTTTGATTCCTTGACCAATCTATTTGAAGGGAAAAACACAAATTAGAAGATGACCTTAAGAAACCAGTTGAAGAATGTGAAGATCATGAATGCAGACACCATACAGTCATAATTTACAAGGGTCTCTCAAATCAAAGAATAACTTGAAGTGGTAGAAGAAGAAGTGGAGAATGCAGAAGTTGTGATATCCGCCTTGATTGACCTCCCAGAATAATAGGATTCATTCATTCAAGGAATGTGTGCCAAAAGGATGTAATTACTTTCAGAAAGACTCTAGGAAGAGCACACACAAGAATATGCTCAACTCATAAGAAGATGGGAGCAACTGAAGATAAAGATTTCATGATTCAAAGAAGATACCTCAAGCGATGAGGAATATGAAGAACTCAACTCTTGAAGAACCTCTCATCCATATTAGCATTTGGATAAGAAACGATGCTATTATGAATGAAGAAGATGATGAAGCTAAAGGCTCAAGAAGGAGTCTACCCATGAAACAAATAAATATAAGTATTGAATTGTCATTTCATGATATTTTTTTGTTATGAATTTGTTTATATTTAGTTAATGTATTATGCATGATATAATGTTTGCATTAATGACAGTATACTACTAATATGCATGTGATGGGTAAGTAGCTCATGGTGCTATACAACTCTCCATTGCTACTTATCTAAAATGAAACCTCTTTTTCGACATATTGGATTAGTGCACAATCTCAATGTTGTCCTAGTAGAGATGGAAGGCATCTAGAAAGTTTCCGTGAGATATGGATGAATGTTGTATTGGCTAAAATAGTTGCATGATAATATATTTATGCATAAGAATTTTTCATTATGAATATACCTTATGAAATGTTTATAACAATAAAACTAATGCATTTGACTTGTAGGAAAGATCGCTTAAAATTGCCTACAAGCAAAGAAGGATGAGACTTGTTCCGAAGAACAAGTGACGACAGTTCAAGATGAAGAATAATATGACAAATACAATGAAATCATTGATGCAGAACCTTCCATCCATGAAGAAGTAACTAAGAAGAAAGGGAAGACCAGTTCAAGAAGAATGATGTCTAGGATGCAGTATGGATACATGAAGGGAAGTTTGTAGTTCCATCATGTAGTAGATGGAAACATCATGGGATACAAGGCAAGATTTGTAGCACGAGGCTTCTCACGAAAAGAAGGCATATACTAAAAAGAGACATTTGCACCCACTGAAAGTGAGGTCACATGACAGGCAGAATCATGTGTGCAAATGAAAGAAGGCATTGTACGAGCTCAGAAGACACCCATGGGACAACACATACATGAGTCCAGCTTGATGAAGATCTTAACCTTTGCTACAGGTTGAAGATGAAAGTCTATAGAGGATGACAAGCTCATAGATGGGTGCGAGAAGAAATTTTTGAAAAATTTCAAGATAGAGGATCTTGGTATCCATTGATCCTAGATGGATACATAGAATATTAGTAGAAAAGGAAGCTACTTGTCACTCCAGTACAAAATGTTTCAGTGCATAGAGTATGGAAGATAGAGGGAGTATGATGCTTCAGAGGGAGTGATTGCAGAAGATCCTGAGGTTCGACATGGTATGACAAGATGGATAGCTTACTGGTGACTCTAGGATTTACTGAGAGTAAAGTGGATTCCAAACTTTGCTTCAAGGTTGAATGCAGAATACCAGTGATGCTCTTGTTATGTTTCAATACACTATTTTCTAGGCATGGAGGTGTGGTAGAATGTGGATGGAATATTCCTTGGATAAGGGAAGTATGCAGTAGATATCCCGAAGAGTTTCAGGACGATGGAATACAAGGCCATGACCACAACTATGGCATCAAACATGAAGCTATTGAGTGATGCTTCATCAAAGTCGATTGATGCTATGATATATCGTCAGATGATTGGGTCCCTGATGTACCTAATGAACATGAGACCAAATATTTGCTTTGCTGTGAACACCTTGAGCCAATTCTTGACAGATTCGAGACATGTTCACTTGATTGTTGCAAAGCATATTTTGAGGTACCTGTGGAGTACAGTTGATTATGGGCTCAAGCATAAGGCGAATAAAAAGATTAACCTGGAAGGTTATGTTGATTCAGATTGGGCAGGCAGTGCCATCAATAGGAAGAGCGCTTCAGGGTGTTGTTTCAGTATGGGATCAGGTGTGATCTCTTGGTTTAGCAGGAAGCAGTCGTGTATGGCACTGAGTATAGCTGAAGCAGAGTATGTTGCAGCTTGTTCAGCTAGTTGTGAGGTAGTATGGATATGGAAGCTACTGTGTGATTTATTTGATCTTTAGTTGGATGCTACTTGTATATATTGTGACAACCAGAGTTGTTGTCAAAGAACCTGATGTTCCATGATAAGTCGAAGCATATTGAGATCAAATATCACTATATGAGTGATATGGTGCAGAGAGGAGTAGTGAGGCTCCAGTACATTGCAACAGATGAATAGATAGCTGATGTGTTGACAAAGACTTTGGCTAGAGTGAAGTTTCAATACTTCAGGGAGAAGCTTGGTGTTCTCCAGATCGAGGTTCCCTTCAAAGGGAAGTGATGAGTCCGTGAGCCATTGTGACATGGTGAGAGGATTGGTTCCTTCCATGGTTAGATGTAAGGGCTGAGCCATTCTATCATGGTTAGAGGATTGGTTCCTTCCATGTCAAATATGAGTACTGATCCATTCCAATATGACTGTAGGATTGGTTCCTACATGATTAGATATAGGGGTTGTTTCCATTCTTTGAATGGAGGCACCTGGTCAGTTCCTAGGAAATCTCAGTCTGGGACTGAGGGCCATTCTAATATTATTGTGGGATGTGTTCTCACATGATAAGATATGAGTGCATGGACATTCTGATGTGATTAAGGGATGTGTTCCCACTTGATCAGATATAAGGGCTGATGCCATTCTCTAGGAGAATGGAGGCACTTGGTCAGTTACCAGGAATTCTCAGTCTGGGACTAAGATCCATTTTGACATGGTGAGAGAATTAAGTTCCTTCCATGGTCATATGTAAGTGCAGTGCCTTTTAACAGATGGTAGTAGGTGTGTCCTACCATGCTGGTGATTGTAAGTGCTGTGCCTTTCCACAGATGGTAGTAGGTGTGTCCTACCATGCTGGTGGATGTAAGTGCCGATCCTTTCCATAGATGATAGTAGGTGTGTCCTATCATGCTGGTGGATGTGAGTGATGTGCATTTTCACAGATGATAGTAGGTGTGTCCTATCATGCTAGTGAATGTAAGTGCTGGGCCTTTTCGATAGGGTTGTGGGATGTGTTCCCACATGGTTAGATGTGAGTGTTGGGTGTGCCTTTATGACGTGGTGTTGGATGTGTTCCTCTCATGGTCAGATGTAAGTGCTGGGTAGGCCATTCTAACTTAGGGTCAAATATAAGCGCTGAAGAAGACCTACATGGAGGCTAGGCATACAACCAACATCAAAAAGGGTTGGCTCTATAGAACTTCCTGTGATAAGAAGAATCATGAGATAGCACTTGTGATGATGATCCAGTAGTGATGATATAGATCGAGTGATGATCCAGATCCAGTGATGATCCAGATCGAGTGATGATCTATATCCAATGATGATTTTCAAGTGATGATCTAGATCGAGCGATGATACAGATTCAGTGATGATGTTCCAATGATGATCCAGATCGAGTGATGATCCAGATCCGAAGATGAATATGAATTGAAGATGAAGATGACTTGAATATGACGAGGACTCAATGATGATCCAGATGATAAATTGTGTTGATAGAATACCTTCCTAGTTAGGAGGGAGTGTTAATGTATTTGTAACTTCGAAATGTATTCATCTGTATATATTGTGTATTGTACCCCAATGTTTATTTCATGATGTGTCTATAATGTATTTGAGTCATGTCATGCCCCGATGTTCCTATCGGGAGGTTCTATAATGTAAACAAGTCATGTCAAGTCATTGTGGGTAACCCTCCTATTGGTCAAGGGTTAAAGTCCCCGTAGTTGTGGGGCCCTAGGGTTATTAGACTATCCTAGACAAGTCGACCCTAGGTGAGTCATTGTAAATCAGGGAAATAGTCCCCACCGTTGTGTTAAGGATAACCCTCCTTGTTGGTCGGAGGAGGAAAAGTCCCCACAAGTTGTGGGGCACTGAGGTTATTAGACACTCCTAGAGATGTCAGCTCTAGTAAGTAATTGTTAAGTGAGGCCAACATGTTGAAGTGGGATTCAAGTGAACGAAAGAATATAAATAGAGAGTGAGCCTCTGTATTTATAACACACACACTCACTCATTGGGGCGCATGAGTGAGAGAGAAGTTGTTGGGACAAGAGAGAGAGTACTACTGTTGGGAGATCACCTTTATGTTTTTGGGTTTTACTTTTGATGCTGATTCTATCTCTGAGGAAGTTGCTGGGTTTTCTCCTTTATGGTTTCCCCGAGGAAAATTCTTTGTGTCTCTTGTCTCTTGTGTTTTATTGTTGTGCGTGTTATTCTCTTAGTTAAATATCCTAAGATCATAATTCTAGATTGAATGATAAAAATCTAACACTGCTATAGTCCAAGGAGAGATTGTACATTCCAGAAGGAGGGGATATTTGTTCCATCATCCTCATGGAATTTCATTGGACACCCTACTCGGGGCATCCGAGATATCAAAAGATGATATTCGCTGTTAAGAGACACTTTTTTCTGGCCTAAGTTGAAGGCCAACATTGCATCGTTTATCGCGAAATGTCGGGGATGCCAGCTGGTCAAAGATGAAAACCATCATCCTTCAGGATTGCTGCAGCCATTACCCATTCTATAATGGAATTGGGAGGTCATTAGTATGGATTTTATCACAGGTCTACCTAAGAGTAAGAAACAAAATGATTCTATCTTTTTAGTAGTTGAAAAATTGTCAAAAGAAACACACTTCATTCTAGTGAAGTCAACCTACAAGGCAGTACACATTGCCGATATCTTATTAAAAGAGATATTTAGATTGCATGGGATACCCAAGGAAACCATCTCAGATTGAGATATAAAGTTTACCAGAAACTTTTGGAGATCATTCTTCTCCGGATTAGAGACGCAGTTGAACTTTAGTACTTGTTATCACCTGCAGAAAGATGGGAAGATAGAAATGGGAAATCAGATTGTAGAGGAAATGATTAGGATGTATGTCATGAACAACCCAACCAAGGGGGAAGAATACCTACACCTTGCAGAGTTTGCATATAACAACAGATACCCGAATTCCTCCAAGATGAGTCCCTTTGAGGTACTCTTTGACAGAAGTGTAGAACACCAGTTACTTGGGATAGCCCGATGGATTGGATCATGTTAGGGCCTGACCTATTAAAGGACTTGGAACAATTGGTTACCAAGGTCTAGGTGAACCTTAAAGAAGCACAAGACCGCTAGAAACGCTACGTGGATAAGAAAATAAAAGATAAATATTATCAAATAGGCAACCATGTCTACTTGAAAGTAAAATAAAAACGGAGCTCGTTGAGCTTGATAAGGTGTGGTATGTTAGCACCTAGATTTTTTGGACCCTTTTAGATACTGGCCAAGAGAGGGCTAGTGGCATATGAACTGGCATTACCCTCTCACATAAGAGTCCATAATGTTTTCCATGCATCATTATTAAAGAAATATGTTTATGATACTAAACATGTGATTGATTGGTCCTTACTACAGGTGGAGCCTAAAGGGGAGTTTTCCCTTAAACCTCTTCATATATTGGACAAGAGAGGGGTGCAGCTTAGGAAGTGAACCATAGTTCAGTTGAAAATGAAATGGAAGCACTTCGAAGTTGATGAGGCTACTTGGGAGAATGAATCCACCATGAGAAAGGCTTACCCCACCTTGTTTCATGATTTCATTCTGAGTCCCTAGAACACCAGGGACGGTGTTGTTCTAAGCGGGGAGAGATGCAATATCTTGAATTTTGACCTAACAGTTACGGGCATAAGCCCCATTGACTATGATGTTACTTTGATGTTTTATTTTGATATATTGGGTCTAGGAACCCACTGCATATGAACATGATGATTTTTTTGATATATTGGGCGTAATCCAGTTACATATGTTTTATGTATGATTTTATGTGTTGGGCGTGGACCCTCAAGCACATGATTGATGAGATGTTTTTTGTTAAGTGAGGAGCTCTGGAGCACATGCGTATTTGAATGTTTGTGTTGAGGGAGAAGGTCTGGTGAAAATGAGTGTTTATGTTGTGTTGAGCAAGAAGCTTTGGAGCCCATGATTGTTTATGTTGTGTTGAGAAAGGAGCTCTGGAACACATGAATTATGAAAACCTTTGTGTTGAGAAGGAAGCTCTGAAGCACATGAAAAGATAATTGGAATTGTTGGGTATAATCCTTGAATCCTTCCAAGTTGACGTTGAGCATAAGCTCTGGAACATCGGATCCTTGGCCATTGTATCCCTAGGTGTATCCTACAAGTACATCCTTGCATTAGTGTTGAGCGAGGAGCTCCAGAATTGCACTAAGTTTGTAACTCCTTGTTTTTAGCTGTGAGTATGGGATCTGATAAGTGCTAGGAGTTATTGAAAAGAATTAATGATGTCGAGTGAAAATGACTTGAGTAAAATATTGATCTCATCTGACACATTTATTATTGATTAAATGAAATCTTGAATTTCTGTATCTCATCAAGTACTAAAGAACTACCATGTTATACGGGGGAATCCAACATGCAAGGATGTTTAAAGTTTCCTAGCCTAGTAGACCTAACCACATATCTGACGACCTTAATGAAGAAATTGTCATAAGTTTAGGGATCATGTTATATGATACCTAAAGACAAATGTTAACAAATAATNTAAATAGTATAATACTTACACATGTCCAAATAAGAACTAGTTAAAATTTCCTACGTTAAATATTAAAAGTGCCTAAATTAAATAAAAGGGTTAACTCAAGAAATCAAATGATTCTTGATTGAACTGTCCCTTTGACTGAAAAGTCTTCCTATAAAGACCCAAGCCAAAGAGAGGCTTGGGGATCTCTTCCATATTTTTGGTGAATCATTATTTATGACTGTTTATTCTCAAGAGATTTCTTTGAGAACATTTTCCTAAGAGGAAAAAGGAGAACTGATTCAAACCTGATATCCTAGTTAGGGAATCCTTACCTTAGGATCTCTAAGCTACTTTCATGTTGGAACCAGCTTTGGGGGATCCAGATGAAAACCAGTAATGGTTATGGGTCATGGTTGGGTGGAATGTGGTAGTTCCCAAGTGATTTGGTTATCTATACAGAGGTCAGATCTGTTTTTGAATTTGTTAATGATAAGTAATTAAGTGTGCAGGTTTCCATCCATTGGAATAGCTTCACCATACAGGTATGAGGTTCTTGATATTTTTCCATTCCATTATCTAGTATATTTTCTGTTAGGATATTTAAGGGTTTGTGTTATATTTCTAACCCTATGTCTGCAATTTATTTCTTGTTTAGACTATTTTATGTACTGTCTCTAAACACAAGGTTGAAATGTATTTCTATCTAAAAGACAATGTGTTTCTATCTAAAAGACATTCAAGGGTTTTGTTTCTTCCAATCTATTTCTGCATTTTATCTCATAGCTTAAACTTGTTTTTCCTAAGACCTAGAAATCTCTCTAAATAGACTCTATATGTTTATTATACCTATGGGTTCTACAGGCATATTTCATATTGCCAGCATAAGTATACTGAGGGGAAAAACACTATTTAAGTATAATCTATAAACATAACTTAATTATAAACTCATTTAATTAAAGTCTCATCTTAAGAAAACAAATCATATCCATTATTTAAATAACAGAACCATAATCAAATAGGAAGGAAATACCAAAAATACAAGCTATCGAGAACTCTAATGGTATGAAGCTTTATCTCTATTTTAAACATCCTTATAAACGCAATCTTTCACATCTAATATTTAACCAAGTAAAACAGTCAAGCTATCGAGACCATTTCATGGTCTGAGGTTTATACTTTATCTAAACAAGAACCAAAACCATATAATTAATATAGAAACTACATCCACGAAAATTAACATACATCCATCTCTTACATAATAAAATCAACCCCATCATTATGCACAGTACTCACTAACAACATAGTATAAATAAACAATAGATCACATGAATGATTCATAACACAATCAAACATAATACTATGCACAAAACTCTTTTAAAACATGGTATAAATAAACAAAGGTCGCAAGATCAATTCCTATAGGCGTTAATGCCCAAACAAGCCCATACATCTATAAACATTTACAACCATACCAACCGAGGATCAATTCCTGTTGAGTCCTTTCATTTACAATTCACCCTATCGAATCCTGCATGTTGTAGTTTTTTCAACTATTAAATCACGCTATTATAAATAGACAGGATGTAAACCAAATTTAACTAATCACTACACAGGGGTCAAGCCCCAAATAAATTACACACTGTCACTATTTCATGGCCCTGGGCCCTTCATAAAAAACAAAGCATTTAAACATGATCATAAACCCTCTATCAACCCTGTCAATGCTATGTGAATAGCAATGACACCCAAGCAAGGGTTACATCCACAACCAAGACTCTTATACACATAGTATCCATTAACCCCAAATCAAAACATAAAAATGATAAGTCATTTAACCAACACACAGTCGTATTTCTATTGGTAGGAACACCATTTCCATCTATGGAAAGGCTCCAAGGCCAAATAAACACCATTAACGAACCCATAAAAGAACTTAAATAAGAATTGTGAATCACACAGATTTAAACCATTACCATAGAATAAGAATCATACCCACGATTCGATAGTATACAAATGCTGTAAATAAACAACCAATAAATACACACATAGTATAAATGTTGTATATATAATCCATTTAAACCAAGTAAGAAATTACACAGTCATATAACCTCGGCTTTGCACCATTGCAAGAAATGGTGTTGTCGCTGTAACCCACATAAACACATTTATATTTCACAGAGCCTGGGAATGTTCACCAAGGCATTAATACTATGGAGAGAATCCTTAAACAAAAACCCAGGATACATTAAGTCCCATCCCAAAGGCACTAAACCCCCAACTTAAACCCCAAATATTGCATGCATTTTTGATGCTAACAGATTTTAATTTACAGACAACCCCTTCTATTTTGCAACCATTAGAACCAGAGCCATACATTCAAACCCATGATGAGATTTAACTTTGTGACAACAACAACGCAAGAGAGGGACAAGTTTTAGACTTGTATAGAAGGGCTTACCCAAATGGGTATGGCATTGACTTAGGTCGACCCAGGACCCACAATTTCTCGATACCCTACAACATGCAACCCAAAACAAAAGCCACGATGAGGAGTACACATTTGAAACCAAACTGAACAAACAAACAACATTGTTAAACCAGAGAGGGATATGTACCTACCATCCCGACCAAAACTTCAAATCTTCACACTACCACACAACGAAGAGGTAGAGCTCCGCATCCATGATGCAAATGACCAAACCAATGCAAGAGCCCAAGCCCTAAGCTTGAAGGCCATGCTTTCCAAGGTGCATTTATGTTGTTACCTTGGTCTCCATTAACATATTTTAAAACCCATATTGTATAGTTCATGCCACCCTTAAGACCATGTTTAATCAGCGTGCCATGCAATATGTGCAATGAATACAGAGGGTTTAAGCCATAGTCCATGTCATATGAAATATGCCATGGAAAGGCTATTGTAAATTTTTTAAAAACCATACACCAAGACTATATTAGAGCATGAACCATGCTATAAAGTGTCAATACCATATAAAATGTGTGCCAAGTAAATAATATGTGCAGCAGAAACTAAATCACTGTTGTAGAGTCTATAAAAATAAAAATAGTAACTCATGCAACATAAGCTAACAAAACATCCAGCCTTGTGTAAATATCAACCAACAACCATCATAGTAGTCACTAGGATAGGACTGTAAATATGTCTTCGTCCAAGCCAAGTGTTAGTGATGAAATGGGCAGTATGTCTTGTTCAACTTTTATAAGTAGTTTTCCGTCGTTAAGTGCACCTGCACGCGACAAGGAAAGAAATGCATTAGTTCATAAGAATTAGGTAAGCCCCGAAGTGACAATTAGAAAACAATTACCTCTTAGGTGTTTACAAGGGAAAACAAGTCCCGCCACTCCACTCCTTTTTCCAATAACAAGATAAGTCAGAATTGGCTATACAGCAATAATCAAACTTTATAACCATTAAGGAGTAATCGAAAAAACTAACATACGTATAAATGCGTAACCATGAAACAAGATAATAAACAAACACCATGACAACATAGTATTACACTAATAGCCATATCGGGAAATATGAAAGCAGGATGTAAGAATAGCTTATGACAATACAAAATAGTAAACAAAGTACAACACATTCCACATAGTTAGATAATGTCCAACTTAGGTAGTAAATGACTAGCCTAATAATTGTTTTTTATTTTTATTTTCAAATTTTGGGGACATTACATAGTTGCACATTCATTAACCTTGAGTAATCATAGGAATTAAAATTAATGCTTATCTTCATATTGATTACAATTTTTATTTGATAGAGGTGCACCAACAAGGTTAGGTTGTAGAGTCTTGGAGTAGGGTGTCATGAGTAAATTTTTCCAATATCATGAAACAAAAAATTAGGTGTTTGTTCAGGTGAGAAGTGAAATCCTTGGTATAATTATTGTTCTCAAGAGGATCGTCTTATACAGGAGTCAAGAATGAGGCATCACACATGTTAGTGGTGGGGATATATCCCCTTGCCACTTTTTTTTTCCAGTTCCGGAGATATTTCCAGGATCTTATTCGTATTTGGGGGATTTTGAGGTACCTTTGGTGCTTTCAAGCTTCGGGCTTTGTTACCTTTCCTATATAGTAGATACCTCCTGTGTCTTCCCTCCCAAGCATTGGTAATATTGAAGTGACCTTAGTTTCCTCACCTATGTATTGCAAGGGGTACTTGTAGAGGTTATTCTGTGAGTGTCATGGCCAGGTAGGGGTCGAAAAACATAGTTGCTATAAATGCTAAAGCTGAGGGTCACTATAATTGGTTACAAGCCTCCACTTGTAGTGTATGGGATTCTTAGGCCTCTATTAGGAGAGACATACCAGTTGCATCTAGGAGCTCACTTATCCTCCCTCTTGGATTGTTTGTGTCCAACTTAGCTTTACTTAAGGGTGTGATCTTTGTGCGCCAGTTGGATTTAGGGATCAAAGTTACTTGAGTATCTTTATTTTATCTTGAATTCGGGTCCTTTTTTGTTTGGCATGCCTAACATTAGTACTAGTATCCTGTTACCTACTCCAGGTCTTGAGTACAGACCCTAGTGTTGGATTGGGGGGAACCACAACCCCTTACCTTGCTCATAGTTTTGGGGGTATTCATATTCCACCCTCTATTCCATTTGTGGGAGGATTTTCACATCCTTCACCCGATATTAACACAAGTGTTTGTTCTCACAGGGTTGGTAGTGGATGTGGGAATGTTGGGTATACACCTTATATTCCTTGTTATGTCCCATTGTCCACTGCACTGTTTCGTTTGAATGCAACTTTCATGATCAATCCTCCATATATCCTATAGTTTGGAATTTTATGAACTCTTTTGAGCTGTTTTGCGTAATATTGGAGTGTAGGGACTCATTTTGAGTGCAGTTTTGTCAAGGTTTTGACCCGTCCATGCCTGCAATAGGTATAACATTGAAATGGCATATAGGATAGGATCACTTTTCCGCATGAATCATGCATTATACTATGACCATGCCATCTTAACCATAGGTATGAACCCACTTTTTGATGTTACAAAACCTTCACACTGCTACTAGAAGTGGCATTAAGTAATTGGTAGATCATTCCTACTCATGGGTGCCTTAGACAGATCACTCTTTTCCATTTTGTACCCATGTTGAGTGTCCCCCCTTAGGTATGGGAGTCCCTTGTAGTTTCTACATATCTTTGAGCAATAAACTCATATTATTCCTTGAACTTTATTATAGCCATATCCCACAAGGACTCCCATTTATATCAAGTTTTAATTGTGTTTCATGAGTCTACATGTCGTATTGATATTTACGTCGACTCCCTCCTTGAATTTTATAAGCTATATAGCCCAATATTGTCTCAATCCTAGACAAGCAGATATTTGCATATATCTTTTGCAGCTTGATTATCCCATACCTGGAGGAGACATCCCCTCGAGTGTACTTATCCTACACATGCTTCCTTGTATTTAGCATAGGTATGTTCCACTGCTTGCAACTATTTCACTTGACAGTGACACTCGTTTCCTCCTAGTTATGTACTATGGGAAATTTTATTCTTTTTCAAGCTTTCCAATATGAAAAAGACCAAATAATAAAAAAACATAAAAAGTCGGATGGGAAATGATATTACTTTCTATTTGGAAGCTATCATGTCGTATCGCCTTCAAACAGAGCATTATATATTCCATCCATTGGTTGGGTTATTAGTATGAATTTAGGAGTTGTACTCATTACTATGAGTTTTCTCCACCTACTGGTTTTGCTTCTAGTCCCTATGGAGCCTTTGGCAATGCCTCCTATGTCCCAAAGTTGTCCCAATTTCCATGTTGAGTATATGTTTCCTATATGTCTACATCTACCTTATGCTCTTGTTTGAAGGAATTTTTAGCCTGAGTAGACCACTCCTTAGTTATCTTGTCATTGCATGTCAGTCATTCTCGATATAGTTACTGGTTCATGAACGTCTGGTTCGTTATAGTTTTTCCAAATTATCCATCTTTGTTGTGTATCTCGCATTGGTTGATGGGAGATTCCCTAACTCCCTCCTTCCAGCAGATTTCATTCCATCGAATTCAGATCATTTATTCTGTAATAGAGATATAGAGTCCATTCAATTCCTTGAGACTTGCAGTCATCAGTGGCAGGTTATATCGCCATCAACAGTTTTGGGAATACATCAATGTCCCCTAATCAATGGACTCTCTCAAGTGTTCGACCTCAACACATCTATTCACACTTATTTGATTTCACTTTGTACCTTTATTCCCATTATCATTATCAGTGGGATATCTCACGTCTATTAATGGTATATATCAATGACCGATAATTAGATGATAGTCCATCACGTTCGAACTCAACACCTGTATTTACATGATGGGACATGTACTAGCGGCAATTTGTGTAGAATACCTCCGATCTTGGTGGAATTCCATATATGCTACCTCCTTGATCGTTCCAGTATCTATGAGATATTAGTTCTCATGACCAGATTTCAGTGTACCATGAGATGTCTTCATTCAGTATGAAGTTCTTGTTTCACTGTAAATTGTATGTGGCGATGAACACATGTGACATATGTCTATTATGCCTATTCATAGCCATTGTATTATTTTGTATCCAAGGAATTATACACTTCATATTTGTAGTCACATGCAAAGAAATACCATTGTATTGTACTGATGAGCGATCAATTTTTCCATGTGGGTCTTCATTATTCCACTTCTTGGACTATTGTAATGTATTTTAGCCTTCGTGTTCCCCTCTCACCTCACACATTAGGGGGCATCTATTATAGATGGGTTTTCCACACTTGATAGATCATGTTTTTATGGCCTTCCATGTCCATATGCAGACTCTTTGGACCCCCTTTGCTCAGTATTAATTTGATGCTCCAGATAATCCCTTTAAAAAGTAATATTTATGGGTATATGCGGGTTTCCATCTTACTACCTACGTGTACATGTATATTTATCCACTATGACCCGCGTACATCAGGAACTTTGCTCAAAAATAAATATTTGTAGTTTTTCCCTCATCAAGTAATGAATAAATTGACTCTTGGCCTTCCATATGCCTAGAAACACTCTAATTTGACCCTTCACTTCTCATTGAGGGGCTATATATTGATACACTTGGAAGCATTGGAGGAGGAGGACTTGTGTGAGAAAAGAAATTATAGTGGAATTGTGCCCCATTCTTGCATACTTGAGTCTGCATCCCTTTGTCCTTGGAGCAACCATTGGTCCTCTTTCCCAAGCTTTCCTTTGTCTTGTGAGCTTGCCTTGATATGGAGGATTGAAGTTGTGGAGGAATTGGTTTCTCAGTTTAGATGAGGCACCGAAAAGGTTGCCATTTGTATCTCTGTTTACATTTAATAGAAATATCTATTTCTCGTCCATTATATGTGTAACTATGAATATTTGTATCCATGGATGTAGTTGCTATGATTATATATTGGATTTGTATATGCTAGATTAGGTTCGAACATTTAATATCTATCATGCCTTTTTATTTCATTGTTGTTGAGAATTGAATGTAGGTACAAGTGTCAAAACCCCAAATTTTCACAAAAAATAAAATTTTTTGTAATAACATAAAATGCTGGAACTGCGGTTTACTAACAGCTAAAGGTTAGCAATAAAAGAAACAGTTAATAGATTAGTTTTACATAATCTTAATTATGTTATTTCAGCAGTTTCCTTTTTTGAAACAAGATTAAGTTTAACTTGCGCATTATTTCTACATTCAGTTTACTTATGAATTTTATTTATGACAAGTAGGTGGAATCTGATTTGAAATCGTGGGCTTACTTAGAATTTTTGCTAACGCAAAAAGATTACTTGTTCTTACAGGTTTTACAGGTATGATTGAACGAAATAATGCTTTAGATTTCATAAAGTAACCAGGAGTACTTCTTTTTGCAGTTACGAGCTTAGTAAATAAGCTATTATATTTCAAACTACTTCCGTGAGGTAAATAGTTTTGTTTCCTTTAGTTGTTCTTGTAACGAAATACAAGTAATTGAGTTTCTTTATTTATTGTAAGTAGCGACAGTGAAATAATTTCTTTGGTTCCCAACTTCTGATCTTAGTTGTAAGTAATTTCTACTTTAGAGTGCATAACCTGTAATGCCATAATGGTTGATGTATCAGTATTTATACATTATCAACTTATAATATTAGTATAACCAACTGCTCGACATTTACCTTCCGCAATGAAGATTACTGCCTGTAAGTTCTTAACATTACATCGAAACATGCGGTTCTAAAGACTTTAAACTCCAATAGGATTATTCTAATTCATTTTCTTACTTTTATATAATACTTCACTTGTATTTAAGTTACTGTTCACAATAGTTTATTGAGGTTGATGCTTTCGAGAAAGATCGACTTACTACTCCATGCTAAACACCAAATACTTCTAAAACCATTTTACTATTCAAAGGGCATGGTGAATATAATATTAAATGCCATGTTGTGAAAATAACCAAAATCTAATAAACTCTCATTGACCTGAGCTATGTCAAAGAATTTATAGAAGTGTTCTCATTTTTACACTTAGCCAAAATTCCTATTTTTGGCCACCAACTAATTTATTGGTTTCTATGAGACTCACAACCATGCATAAACTATCTTGTTTATTAGATATATAAGTCTATAATTAATTCTAAGTTATAAACAAGTAAAATTAATAGAGTTCATGATTCTACTAATACTATGTTGTGTAAATTTATAAATGTCACAACTTAAATGTTGTTAGAAACGAGATTAGCCATGCATAGACTATAATGTTTTCTATTTATAGAATACTATAGTTTGTTAGGTGATTATAAAACTTTTACTTGGTGTCTCCCAAAACAACATATGATTTCTACACAAATCAAGGTCAACGAATAAGAACAAGGCTTACCAATATCCATAATGTAATATCGATGCTACGATATAATGGACATATGGTTAATGATGATCTAATTTTTCATGCATGAATTTTTTCGAGCAAAACTGAAGTTAAAAGGTGGCATCAGTTGTTAGGTCAACGTATAGTTTAACGTGGATAAGCATGGTATTCATAATGTTAACGTTATTTTATTAACATTTGAAAAATATTGAGGCATTCAAACCACTCCATTGTTTGGTTTATGAGTAAGATTTTTGTGTTTAAAAAAAAAACAAAGATATATAATCATAATAGTTTCAAGCTACATGATTACTATATCTTAAGTTTGTCAATGATCTGAGGGTTCTTGTTTTCTATGGCCAAGCAACAATATGTTGACACATATTATATGATCGCGGGACCTTATAAACGTTTGATCAATATAGCTCTTGCATGATTGTTCACGGATTAATATAAAACTTATTGTAAATCATTGCATGCAAGTGACTATTGCGACGACCCACTGCATGGGTAAAAATTTAAGTGACCACATGGTCTTCTCCTAGCCAAGTGTCGAAAGTATAAAAAACATTGTAACCCTACTTTTTGTTATTTACCTTTGTAGTTATTGGGCCTTCGGAAAGCTTTGCAACCATTTTCATGGCGGCCATGTTACCCTACTGTTTGTTAGATGAGCTCCAAGTCCTGTTTTAATCGTTTCAGTTTACCTTCTTTGTTGTCAAACTCTTGTTGTGCACTGTGAGTTTTACCTCTGAATGGGTTTGTAGAGATTCGTGGCATTAGGATTTCGGCTTGTGAGTGGCTTCTTGCTCGTTCCTCCGTGGCCTGTTTGCAGAGATAATTTTTAAAGTTTTCTTGCTGCTGTTACAACATTGTCCTCATCTTAGGGTTTAAGAGTCTTGTTCTCATGCCTTTCATTGTGGGTGACAGTTCCAGCTTCGCTATATAGTTCTTGCTTGGTTGTTTCCCATACTTCTTCTTGCTGCTACTGGTAGTGGCTTGTGCATGCGTCTCCATTGTCTCTGTCACTGCAAGTATGAAGGTTTGGCTTTTGGTTTCGCTAATGGCGGTGCTGCTGTTCCTTCATGGCTATATAACTTTCACTTCCAGGTAACGAAATTGATTTTAAGTTTTTAAAACTAAACTTTAATTCAGTATACAGTTAGGTAAGCATATTTTAATTAACGTTGGTTTTCCTCTTTGCACGTGACAGTTCGCACCTCTCTTGGCAGCAAGTATTTTCAAGTAAAGGGTTGACACTCTGGCTATGGGTAAGCCTTGGTTAAAAAATTACATTCCCTACTTGTGTAGTTCTTAAGGGACAGTTTCCAGTTGAAAGGTTACGGCCTGGTTGTTACCCATCTTCGGTTATTGTTCTTCAGATTTCTAGTTTAGTTTTTTGTTAAACCCTTGCTTCCAGCAGGGTACTCCAGCTCAAGCCGTGACTTGTAAATGTTTGTTTACTTGCTTTTGTACACAATTATCTTAATAGCTCTTGCGGCCTGTCGAGCCATACCCTCATATTTATAAGGCATAGAGAATTTCTATTTTGAGCTCGAACTCAGTTAATTTGTTTTTTAAGCTCTTAAAGTAATTTTGTAAACTAGGGTTTTTACCCTTATTCACCTGAGTAATAGAAATCCTTTTGCTGTATAATATTTATCTTGCATTAATGGTATTTTTATAGCTTAACTTGTTATAGGGTTTCCTGTAGGGACCTGTGTGTAAAATAATTTCTTTAATTTATTCTTTATGTTTTAGTTCAATAATTAATTTAATGTAATTATTGTTACAGGTATATAGTGTTATAATACCATAGTTATTTTTCCACTGTCCTTAGAGGACTGTAATAATCTACAATAGTTTTGTTGTTTAAATAATAATTAATTCAAAAACTTGGATTAATATTTATATAGTTGTTATTTAAAAATATTATTGTTATTAGGGTTTTGACCCTATACTTTCTTTTATAAGTAAATTTTGTTTAAAATTTAAAAGAATTAGTCCTTTTATAAATAACATTTATTAAAATATTATTTACCATTGTATGCTAGATGTTTTTATTAAATAAATACAGGTAGAGTTACTAAAATCCTTTGTTAAGATGTTCTTCATCTCTGTAATTAATTTGTTTATAGAAATTAAATAAGCTAGTAATAGCCTACTTGAAGTAAAAACATTTGTAGATATATTTAGTTATTATGAACAGTAAATAAACTATGTTTATCAGACTTATTTCTTTCCTTCGTAGAATAAAATAAGTGTTTATCTAAGTTATTTCTATTGTCTCTATTACAGGTTACTAATATAATTTACAAGATAAGTAATGTGTAAAAGTAATAACTTATCTACTTGAATAACTTGATAATAAAATAACCTGCTATCTGTAAAGTATTATGGCTATTTATTTTCTAACATTCTTACAACAACAATCTGGTTAACAATAAAATTAACTAACAGGATATTGTTCTTTTCTGATAACAACTACATACAAAAATAAATTATTGCATAATACATCAGTTCATTTCATATTTCTATCATATCCATCATCTATTTAAATACACTTCTTGTGCTGGAGTACGGTCTGGTCCACTTCAGATGTGGAAAAACACAGGTTAGGATTACTTTTCATCAATTTCAGAATCAGTTTCTCAAATACTAAAAGATTACTAACTCTTACCAAATCACAACTAATATTTAACACTCAATAATCATTCAGACTAACATTTTAACATTTAACACAATAAAATTAAAATAATGTAGAACCTGATTAAGCTGGACAACAACAACGTTAGGAGGCCGTTCCTCCCTACCAACTCCTGGAGAGCGCTCAAACATCGTCTCCTCAGGACCCCCGAGCCTGTTCCTGGTCTCCTTGGCTGAGAACTGGTGGAGCAAGAAACAATACACTAGTCCAATGACTCAGTATTCACTCTGTACTCAATAGTAAGATCCTTCAGCTGAAAAGATGCACTAGATCAATTTTACAGCTAACCCCTCAAACACCTTCCACAAATTCCCTTCCCAATGAAATCCTCTGAAGTACATTCACCTGAATGAACACCTCCCTGGAATGAGCAGCCTCAGCTCTCTTCAATGGGCATTTTTATCAAGATTTCCTAGGTCTTTTGGGTCAGTTATCATTAATTGAGCCACCTACTATGATCCCACTTTCTTGGAGGATCATGACCCCAAATGTAGGGAGGTTTCCACTTGCAACAGTTGGAAGTGTTTGAGGATGCTGCCACTTGTCTATTTTCTCTCCACCCAGTCTCCTCCACCAACTTGACCAGTAAACACTCTTTTAACAACTCTTCCAAGCTATTGTCTCCACTTTTATTTATTTATAATTAAAATATTCAGAATTACATTCAACATCCTTGACTCTGCTGAGTCATCAATTAAAACTTAGCATAAAATTTAACATATTGTCTTGAAATAAAATCAAATATGATAATATTATTTTTGCAAAATTGGGGCATGTGACAACAAGTGTGATTGAAATATGAATGAGGGTGTTGTATGGACGTCTGGAATAAGGTACACTTCTCATCCCTTAGTGTTATACTTGTTAATATATTTAGCATATTGGCAATTGATTGATTTCTGGTGGCATATTGTATTTTGTGGTCCACGCTAAGCCATAGTAATTTTTATTCGTAATAGGGATACCAAGGGAAAAATTATTAAATTTTTAAACAAAAGAATCCCGCAACAACAAAAGAAAGGGAAACACCCACTACCTTTAATAAAAGTACTGCACAAAGGGAACCACTAGAATGTTCAGAATGTGGTGAACCACATTACTTTATATATTTCCCCATAGTAAAAAGAAATTAATAATGTCCACTCAATTCAAGAAGCTACCACAGTGGGGGATAAAGCAAGAAGCATGCCCAGAATCAGTGCGGCATTGGAGAAATAAAAAACAGATCAATGAACATCTATGGTCGAAATCGAAGATATGATAAAATACAAACCCATTTCTATACTGATGGATCCAGTTCTAAGTCTAAGTTATGTATCACCTAGAATTGTAGTACTATATAAGTTGCAGCAAGATAAGTTTGACTCAATCTTGGTTAGTACAACTTGCTACAGGGACAAAATGGAAGGTCACTAGTTTCGTGAAAAACTGTGAATTTATTATGAATGAATTGAAAAAACATGTTTATTTGAATATTTTACCTTTAGGGTCTTATGAATTGCTGATAGGAATGGACTGGTTAGAGAAACATAGAGTTATAATAAAATGCTATGATAAAACATTCTCATGATTGGATGATAAATGTAATATCATTATTGTGAAAGAAATTCCCCAAAAAGTTACCATAAGAGAAATTTATTCCTTACAAATGAAAATGTATGTACGTAATGGATGAAAAGTTTTTGCAATTTATGTAATGGACGATAAACATAAATATAATCAACTTAAAATAAAAAAATATTCTGGAAGAACTTCCCAAACTACCCCCTGTCACACACCTATAAAATCCAACATAAAAATTTCTTTATTCTATTATTCTATTATGTTGTCATAACATGTAATTGTTTGATCATAGCATGAAATAATTTGTTGTCATAAGTAAATATGCATGTAAAATAACTTGTATCGATTTTATGTTTGATGGACAGGCTATGCCATAAGTGGCATTGCAAATGGGTGATGATGACCCTATAGCAACTCACCAAGGTGATGTTTTTTTCACTGCTTTTGTAATTATTTTAAATTCGGTTTGATAGGGACCTAAGCCAAAAAAGATATGACTTAGTTCTACCAAACTATGCCTTAGTCCTAGCAAACTGTGTCTATCCTAGCATTACCCTCCACTATAAGTTGGCAAGGGTGACTAAAAGTTATATTAAAGGTTTATGCTTGAGAGACCTAATGCATAGTTTGGTTAATGGTTTGAATTAAGGTGTTTTGGACTATGGTGATAAACACCATAGTCAACACCCTATCCTTACATTAGACATCGTGGTTGAATGATATAATTAGATTGTCATGCCAAATATTTGAAGGGAGATACAAGGGTGCTAGTGCAATAAGTTTTGGGACATGGAACAAAAATATGCCCTGGCTGCGAGTTGACAGTGTAGCCAGGCACATTCAATGGAAAGTTTTAAAAGCATGCAGAATTGGTCTGAGAGGAATATCATCCCTGCACATGTCGCGATCTTTTGCAAGGGTTTTTCCAAGGGTTTCAATGTAGTTTTACTCTATCTAAGGGTTTTATGCTTGGCATTAGTTTGTTATGTAACTATTCCTAGGGAGAGTGCTTGAGCATTCATGGCTGCAATGCACTTCCTTGATCAATCCTTTACACATTCTGTTAATGAATTTTTTTTTCTTGCTTCTAAGGTTTTCTCCAAGGTTTTTATGAGAGGAAAAGAATTCCATTATGGCCTCAACCTAATTGGTTCACCACGGTGAGGAAGGAAACAGGTCCTTCTTTGAGCTTTTGTGAAGCCTTTCAGTCTACCATGCGTTTTTTCCAAGTAAGAGAGTTAAAATCCATCTGCAAGTTATTATTCTAGTCTCAGTTACAATTTTTCAAAATAAGTGAAAATAATGAAAGATTTTAATTCATGAACTTCTCTGTCGTTGTGCATGAAGGGGAGAGATATGGAAAACCAGGAGAGATATGGAAAACCAGGAGGAGCCATCCCTCTATGCATACGTTTAAGGTAATTTTAGATTGGAAGTTTCTTTGGTTTGATCTACTCAATTTCCTAAGAAAATTTTGAATTCTTCCTTTTAATGTACAGGTGGAGTTTTAGTGGCTATATGAGATTTCAATTTAATCTAGCTTCCAACTCCCACCAATGCATTGGTTGGTCATGAAAGGGTTTTTACCCTGTCATACTCATGCATAATATTTGTTACAGTTTACCATTACATATATTAATCATGTGATGATGTGGAATGTAGTTTGGAAACCTGGCCGGTGAGTGTGGCGAAAGGGTCACCTCCTCTCAAGCCCCCATTCTTCCTTGCCAAAGGTGAGGAAATTTCCTCCAAGTTTGTTTAGTTAGAATGAATACAGTATTAACTTGTTACTAGTAGTCATATTAACATTTCTTAGTTTTTTTGATGTGCATGTATTTCTCTGACATGGTTGGTTGGGTCTACATCAATGGATCCATCGACAACCCAATGGTAAGGTTCAAATGATAAAAATTGGTTACAGTGGTCCCACTTGTTTCACAGATCACATAAGGATAGGGATTTCACCACTACTGCAAAGATAAGTTGATATTATTTTATTAAACCCTTATGTGTCTGTACTGGCTTGTAGAATCGGCTTCACAACATCTCTTTTATTTGCATTGTGATACCATCCATTCAGATGTACATGTCATTGATTCTTTAAACGGTGGACGCAATTTTAATGGGCTTACAACCACACATTGTTTATCAGTTGGAACTTGTTGATTGAAAATCGAATGTTAATATTTTTTGTGATTTGATTGTGTTGAGAAGTATGTTGGACAGAGCCATAAATAACAGGATGTGATACTCATGATTAGGGATTGCGTGCTTTAAGTTTAATGACTGATATTGTTTTAATATGTAATTTATTAGATCTGCTTGTTATTTAACTTAGTATTCAGATTTGATTCTCGTATTTATGATATGGATAGGTGAGATAATATGTATTGATTTATAAATAAATCTAAACCTAATTTAGTTCAGAATTGGTGTGATTACCCAACCGACATTAGGGCCTATAATTTTTTAACACTAAGTTAACACCTTAACCTAGGGATTCATAAATTAAATGTTTGTTTTGAAAGTAAGCCTTTATATTGTACTATGCATTATCTACGGACATATTTACAATCTCTTCGTTTACTATTTATACTATTTTCTTATTTTCTAGGGTTTTTGATTAAGGGTTTAAATAATAGTTCCTTTTGTAATGTCATTGTTTAGCTAGTAATTTCCTTTTGTAAAATCGTTGCTTAACTTATATTAATCGGATCTAGCCGTAATCGTAGGTATTCTGGAAGCATAGTTTTTAATTGGCAATAAGTTATAAAGTTAATATAGTTTATTAATAGAGATAAGATCTGTATGAAAAACGTCACATTCTAGGGAATATGATTAGTTGAAAAATACATTTAAAATATTTTAAGAGAACATATGCAAACATAATTTAAAATATTTAACCGGATCTATAATATTTTCGTCCAGATTTCCTATTTTGGCTAACATTACATCCAATCTAATTCAGAACTCTAATTCGGGTATGGAAGCCCAAACATAGATTCATTGAAATATACCAAGATAATAAATCTACAATTCCTCTGCTATTAAAGAACAATTTATATTAAATCATAATATGAAATAGAAAAAGGTCAAGAATGTATACATAGTATAATTTACTATAAAAAATGGAATTGTGATTCATGTCTATACTCAGTCTATAATTTATAATTAATTAAACATATAAGAAATAGAATAGGGAATCTGACACCATTGTTGGGAAAACAGAACTGAAGCTATTATTCCTCCCAACCAACTCCTAGGGCAGCCAAGTATTCCTTGCTCTAGAACCCTCGAGCATGTTTGTTGAACCACAAGGACACAATCTGATCAATGTGCTATCTCTTGCATTAATAGATCAATTCCCCATCCATCGCTAGCCTCCATCTTGCTTAATGGACATACTATTATATAGTATTTTTCCTAGGACTTGTTCATTTAGACTTGACTTCATTTTGGGGAATATGCCTCCTACATCACTTGAGTTCTCATTGAGTAGCTTTCGCCACTTGTTATTTCACATTGTGGGTCAGTAAACACTCTTTCAACAATTACTTCATTTCTTATTCCTCTCGGTATTTTTAATTATTAAATAAAATAATTCATTACACCCATTTTGACATTCTTTTCAAAATATTTTTAAAAACAAAATATTTAAAGTATAATAATTTTCATTTATTTGGTGTGTTACATACACCTCCCCTTAGAGGATAACACCATCCTCTGTGTTATTATTTTTTTGTCTTTATTCTTACATTATTTCATCTTGAAATAGGATTGGATATGCCTCCCACATGTTACTCTCCAATTCCCAAGTGGATTCCTCTGGACTAAGGTGCTTCCATTACACCTTGAACTCTCTAATGGTTCAATTCCAGAGTAAAAGTTCTCTCATGTCGAGAATATGCTCTGTTTCCATCGAAAACTCTCCTTCGTGTTCCACCTGTATAACTTTCCAGTCAATCACATGAGTAGCATCATGAACGCATTTCTTCAAAATGGAAACATGAAAAACATTATGTACTTTTATTGCAAGTGAGAATGCTAATTAATATGCTAACGAACCAACTTTTGCTAAAATTTCAAATGGCCTTTCAATACCTAGGTGCCAACTTTGAGTATCTTCCCAGTATTAGGGATATTTTCTTAGGTTTTACCTTTATGTATACATGCTCACCTACCTAAACTCTTGAGGGGTTCTTTTCAAGTCAGCATAACTCTTTTCCTGTCTTGGGAAAGCTTTAAATTCTGTTGTACCTATTTCACTGTTAGTTCCATATCTTTCACTAATTAAGGACCTAACACTAACTTGTTGACACAACTGCTCCAAAAATTAGAGTGTTACATTTTCATCCCTACAAAATTTCAAATGGACTCATTCCAACCGAAACTTGGAAATGATTTTTATATGAAAATTCTACTAAATGCAAGTAATCTTCCCACTGACCAGGTTGACCCATTATGTGCATTATAAGCATGTCTACCAGAATCTGATTTACTCTTTCAATTTGTCTATACATTTGAGGATGACATGTAGTGCTGAAATTTAATTGTGTTCCTCCTTTAAACAATTATTTTCCCAAAATTCCCAGTAAATTTTGCATCTCTATCTGAGATTACTACCTTAGGTACGTCGTGTAACCTGAAAATTTCTTTCATAAATATATCAGCAATGTTAACGTCCTTATAATTAGATTTTACTAGAATAAAGTTATATTCTTTACTTAATTTGTCTACTACGACAATGATTGAGTCATGTTGTTTAAAATTCTTATGTAAACCTGTTATGAAATCCATGTTGATTTCTTCCCATTTCAATTCTAGAATGGGTAATGGTTGCAGTAATCATGTTGGGTGTTGGTGTTCATCCTTTACTTGTTGACATTTAGTACAACGGGATAAATATTTTGCTACTTATTTTCTCATATTAGGCCAAAAGAAGTTTTTTCTTGTCATAATAGTCATTTATGGTATCCAGGGTGTTGTGAATACGGTCGTTTATGTAATTCATCCATAATAGTTAATTTAATATCTGTTAAATTTGGTATATATAATCTACATTTATGTAGTAATAATCCTCTTATATTTAGACTAAGATCTATTTTTATTCGATTCCTTTCATTTTATACGCTGTTTTCTTTTAAGGTTTGATACTCCTTATCAAAATTTTCTACAGTTAAAATTTTGTTTTCTAAATCTGATTCATAGTTGCTGCTTGCATACAGTAAGTTTGTGTGACAACTTAAAGAATCCATAACTTTACTCTCTTTTCCCTTTATCTGTTTTTATTTCCAAATCATATCCATTTTAAAAATACAACCACTTATATTGTCTAACATTAATATTTTGTTGGTCAAACAAGTACTTTAGACTTATCTTATCTGACATTAGTAAGAATATTCTTTCGATGAGGTAGTGTCGCCACATTTTTAGCGCATGTATGATGGTAGAAATTTCTAAGTCATGAGTAGCATAATTCTTCTCGTGTTGTTTTAAATTCCAAGACTCGTAAACCATGACATAGTTTTCTTGAATTAGTACTGGTCCTAATCCTTCTTTACATGCGTCGGTGCATACGACGAAATTCTTAAAAGGATCAATAGTTTTTAATATAGTAGCTTTGTTTATCAGGTGTTTTAGTTTATAAAAAATTTCAGTACATTTTTCACTCCACTCAAATTTCTTACCTTTCTTATGCAATGAAGTTATGGGGTAGGCTATCTTAGAAAACCCTTCAATGAATTTTTGGTAGTAGCCAGTAATCCCCATGAAGGATATTATGTTGGTTACATTCTTTGGAATAGGCCATTTTTTGATATCCTTAATCTTATCAGGGTCGACTCATATTCTATCTTTAGACACCACGTGTCCTAGATACTAGATTCCATCTTTAAAGAAGTCTCACTTGCTAAACTGAGAAAACAATTGTTGTTCCCTTAACACTTGTAAAATTATTTTTAAGTGTTCTCGTGTTCTTGTTTATTCTTAGAGTAGATCAACATGTCTTCGATAAAGATGACTATGAATTTATCTAAGTATTTACTTAAAATACTATTCATTAAACACATAAAATTTGCAGGTGTGTTTGTTAAACCAAAGGGAATTACAACAAACTTGTAATGACCGCATCTGGTTCTAAAAGAAGTTTTAAAGATGTCTTTATCCTTGATCCGTACCTGATGGTATTCATATATTAAATCTATTTTGGAAAATACGGTTTCCCCTCAAAACTGATCAAATAGATCATCTATCCAGGGCAAAGGATATTGATTTTTAATAGTCCTCTTGTTTATTTGTTGATAATCTATACATGGTCTTAAAGTGCCATATTTTTTGTTTACAAAAAAGACCATTTCTCCCCAAGGAGAAACACTACGTCAAATGTACTCTTCATTATTTAATTCATGTAATTGTGATTTAAGTTCAATAACCTCTACTATATTCATTCGATAGGGAGCTTTCGATGCTGGTACCACCCCCAGTACCAATTCGATCGTAAAGTCTATATACCTCTTCGGAGGTAGTTCGAGAACTTCTTCCGAAAGTATGTCCGATAAAGTCCTTTAAAATCGGCATATCCTCTATTTTAAGTCTATTATATTTATCCTTGTTGTCCATTACATATACTGTAAAAAAAAATGCATCCCTTGTGTACAAACCTTTTCATATGTAAGGTAGAGATTTCTCTTATGGTAACTTTTCTGGGAATTCCTTTTACACTAGTTATATTACCATTATCATCTAAGCATGTGAAAATCTTATGATAGTAGTTTAACATAAATCTATGTTTATCTAACCTGTCCATTCCTAACAACAAATCATAAGACCCTAACGGTAAGATATTTAATTCATCGTGTGTATTCAATTCATTCATCATAATTTCATAGTTTTTCATGTAACTAGTGACTTTTTGTTTTTTTCCTATGGGTAGTTGTACCAACCAAGATTTCTCAAACTTAGCTTGTTACAATTTACTTAATTCTACAATCCTAGGAGATACACAACTTAAACTTGCACCTCGATAAATCAGTATAGAAATGACTTGGTCTTTTATCATACCTTCAATTTCCACCATTGAAGTTTGATGCTTTGATTGTTGATTCTCCAATGTTGCACTGATTCTGGGTATGCTTCTGGCCATATCTCCAATTGTAGTAGCTTCTTGGATTGAGTGAACATTATTAATTTTTTCTTTTTTTCTTTTTGATGGGACAGTCTTTAATGTAATGTGGCTCACCACATTCCCAACATTTTGGTGGTTCCCTTTGTGTACTTTCTTTATTAAAGGCAATGTGTGATTCTCTTTTCTTTGCTGCAAGGTTTACTGGTTTAAAGATTTTATAGTTGTGCCCTTGATATACACAGTAGTTATTCCTAGTGTTCTTGTAAAACTTAGTATTTTTCTTTTTATGATCAAAGTTTTCACGTCTTTTCATTTTCTAGTTAGGTATATTTTCCCTTTTATTCGTATTCTGATCATACCATAATTTTTCCTTCATCATTTCCTCTTCTAGAATTTTCTTATTGTTGTACTCAATCCTCTCTTTAAACATAAGATGAGAAGTTGCTATATTTTTGTTTTTTCGTCAATGATACAAGGAACATAACAGAGTAAACTTAAGAAGTTACGGCATAGTTCTTTCATGGTCATAGCACCTAATCTTAATTCGTAATATTCTTTAGCTTTTTATTCGTAATACTGTTTTGAGAGATACTTTTGTTAAAAAAAAATCTTGAATGTTCTCCATGTTACATAACGTTCCTTTATGCCTTTTAATTATTTTATGTCTTGCCACCATATATCTGTTTTTCTTGTTAATTTATAGATGACCATTTTTTCCTTTAATTCATTAGATTAATTATAAATATGGAAATATTTCTTCATTCCAGATAACCAAGCTTCTGCTTTTTCTCATTTCTCGATCTCTCCATTAAACATAGGAGGTTTGATATTTTTGAATTCACCAGAAATTTATTCAAAAGGTTTATATTTCTTTTTCTTTTGATTATTGCCACTACTTTCACTAGAATATTTATGTTTTTTTGTATTATACTTGGCTTATTCTTCACTTGAAGATTCAATCTCATCTTTGAAAAACTCTAGTTTCCTTCCCTTATGTTTTTAAGGTGTAGTTTTTTCCATATTGAGTTATGGTTCCTTTTTTTTTTTTTTTTCATTACTGTGTAGTTTAGACAACATAATATTATTTAACTCTTCTTGTACTTTAATAATATGTTTGTTATCTTCTTTAACTCGTTTTAGCTTTGCTAGTAATTCCTTAACTGTTTGTTTTAATTCAGATGGGTTGTCGTTTATTCTTTCATTTAGATTTACCCATATTTATCCATCCCTTAGGTTACCTTATTCACTTTTTACTGGATTCCTAGGATGTGATTCCTCTTCTGTATACATTCCCACATTTGCCATAATTTCCTACAAAAAACAAGGTTATTGTTCTCTTCTTATTCGTAAGAGAGTAAAACCATAACAATATAAAGTTAGTTTTCTGTTTTATCATTTTCAGTGTTGGGATTGTTCAAGCTAAGTGTTGTAACCATGATTTGATACCATTCTATCACACACCTATAAAATCCAACATAAAAAAATCCTTTATTCTATTATTCAATTATGTTGTCATAACATGTAATTGTTTGTTCGCAACATGAATTAATTTGTCGTCATAAGTAAATATGCATGTAAAATAACTTGTATCGATTTTATGTTTGATAGACAGGTTATGCCATAAGTGGCATTGCAAATGGGTGATGACGACCCTATAGAAACTCAAAAAGGAGATGTTTTTTCACTACTTTTGTAATTATTTTAATTTTGAGTTGCAAGGGACTTGAGCGTAAAATGATATGGGTTAGTCCTAGAAAACTATGTCTTAGTCATAGCATTACCCTCCATTATAACTTGGAAAGGGTGACTAAAAGTTATATTAAAGGTTAATGCTTGAAAGACCTAGTGCATAATTTGGTTAATGGTTTGAATTACTTGGTTTTTTGGACTATGGTGATAAACACCATAGTCATGACCCTATCAGTGCATTATACACCATGGTTGAATTTTATAAGGTGGTCACGTAAAATATTTGAAGGGAGATACATGGGTTCCAACGCAATAATTTTTGGTCTATGGAACAATAACTCTGCCCTAACTGCGAGTTGACAGCGCAGCCACGCAAATTCAATGGCAAGTTTTAAAAGCATGCAGAAGTGGTCCGAGAAGGATCTCAACTCTCCACTTGTCATGATCTTCTGCAAGGGTTTTTCCAATGGTTTTAATGTTTTTTTTAGCTTATCTAAGGGTTTTATTCTGGAATTAGTTCAGTTTGTAATTGTTCCAAGGGACAAAGATCGACCATTCATGGTTGCTCTATGCTTCTTTCCTCAATCCTTTACAAAGTATGTTAATGAAAAAAAAATCCATCTTGCTTATGAGGTTTTCTTGAAGGTTTTTATCAGGGGAAAATGATGCCATTATGGCCTCAGCCTAAGGGGTTCACCATGGTGAGGAAGGAAGCATGTCCTTCTTTGATATTTTGTGAATCCTTTCATCCTACCATGCCTTTTTTCCATTTAAGAGATTTAAAATCCATATGCAAGTTCTTATTCTAGTCTTAGTTACAGGTTTTCAATATAAGTGAATACAACAAAATATTTTAAATCATGAACTTCTCTGTCATTGTGCAGGAAGGAAAGAGATGAGGGAAACCAAGAGGAGCCGACCCCTGACCCTCTCTGCATTCGTTTAAGGTAATTTTCGATTGAAAGTTTATTTTCGTTGATGGGTG
Source organism: Pseudotsuga menziesii (assembly GCA_001517045.1). Lineage (NCBI taxonomy): Eukaryota > Viridiplantae > Streptophyta > Pinopsida > Pinales > Pinaceae > Pseudotsuga > Pseudotsuga menziesii. The sequence continues at coordinate 381,851 of LPNX010453139.1, forward strand.
ATTCCATGAAGATGGGTAACACTTTTTGGCCAAATTTGGCGATGAATACCTGATTTTTTACTCATGTGCTAGATAGAAGCCCTCAAAACGCATATATGCCATGTGAATTTTGACTTGCAGTAAGAAAACAAATTGTAGAATATTATGTTGGCTTCATAGTGATATTTTTTTTAAAATATTTCGATGTCATTTAATGTGTGAATTTTTGCATTTAATGAACTGTGTGACCTTAAAAATTTGAAGATGCTAATAAGTGGCTCGTGTCCACGTAGAGTAATTTAATCTTGCATTAATAATTTAAAAAAAATAAATATATGAGCATGATCTACATAAAATGCAGTGTGATGTACATATTTTTTTGTTAATTTTTTTCGCATTATACAATTATTTATTATTTTTCGAAAGTAACCACATTCGATTTCAGCATCGTTTTAAACACATATTTGTCCACGTATAGGAATTTTTTCTATTTTTTCAAAAATTGAAAAAACAAAGATACCCTTTTGAAGAGGACATGTCGATATGTGATGCGAGCATTTTTAAGAATTTTTTTCCTGTGTATTTTTAACTCTGCGGATTTTTCTTTGAGCGGCTTCAAAGTTGCAGTGTGGTTTTCTAAGTATAAGTTTTAGAAGTAATTAAAAAATAAATATCATATGAATGCCAAAATGCGTGTATGATACGTCAATGGATAGAAGATTTGTTGGTGAATCTATTGGTATCAACTCCGCTCAGTTATGTGCTAGGAATGGCAGGGTTTACACCTCTGCAAGGGACAGGAAATTTTCCATTTGTTTGAATGTGGGCTAAGGCTATTTTTTTAAGCCCTCGACCGAGGTATAAACCTCAACCGAGGTATTTAAATACCTCGGTCGAGGTATTAATAGGACCTCGGTCGAGGGTTTGTACATCCCTCGACCGAGGGTTTAACAAACCCTCGGTCGAGGTCTTGTTAATACCTCGACCGAGGTATTAGCTCGGTCGAGGTCTTGTTAATAGCTCGGTCGAGGTCCTATTCTATTTAAAGATAGCAGCCCGAAGCCAAAAGCATACACGGTCATTACATTTGTTGAGAGTTGGTGTTTGAAATGAAAGAAAGAGTCAATTATCTTTATTTGTAGAATGGGTCTTGGAGTCATAGG